>PVKV010011651.1:0-19285 GCA_004027835.1 Alouatta palliata
TTGGGAGGCCGAGGCGGGTGGATCACGAGGTCAAGAGATCGAGACCATCCTGGTCAACATGGTGAAACCCCATCTCTACTAAAAATACAAAAAAATTAGCTGGGCGTGGTGGCACGTGCCTGTAGTCCCAGCTACTCGGGAGGCTGAGGCAGGAGAATTGCTTGAACCCAGGAGGCGGAGGTTGCGGTGAGCCGAGATCGCGCCATTACACTCCAGCCTGGGTAACAAGAGCGAAACTCCGTCTCAAAAAAAAAAAAAAAAAAAAAAAAAACAGACAAGCAAACAAACAAAAACAGGTGTCAGCCACGGCGCCTGGCTTGAGCCTAAGGATTTTGCAACATCCCAAAGGTTTCGCTTGACGAACCTCATGTCAAACATGAGAGAAACTACCATAAATCCAAACACGTCGGCATAGAGGGCACTGCTTCTGCAGATGAAGCCAGTAGTTTCTCTACCTAATCTGAGGGTTAGGGTTACCAAAAACTAGGGTCCCAGGAAGGTAGGATGCCCCGGTCCACAGCTCCTTCTTTCTAGCCAGCAAGGCTACTGCAGCCAGCTCCAGACGACTGTCAAACCCAGAGCAGTGGTGATGCCTAACCCCAGATCCCCCAGCAGCAGGAGCTACAGCTTGCGATACAGTCCCCAAGACTCCAAGTGTCAGAGTGGAAGGTGTGGACAGGAGGCGGAGGCTGCACCGAGCCGAGATCGCGCCACTGCTGCACTCCAGCCTGGACAACAGAATGAGACTTTGTCCAAAAAAAAAAAAAAAGTGGAAAGCGTGGGGGCGGGGAAGGGAACGGGATGGATCCAAGCGGTAGTGACGTCTGAGCGCGCTGGGAGGGGAGGTTTCCCCAGGAGGGTAGGAAGGCTACGGGAGGGAAACTGAGGCCGGGGGAGGGGAGTGCTTTCTCAGGGTCTCGGTTTGAACGCGGGAGGCAGAAGCTGCAGTCATCCACGACAAGACCTGACTAGAGCCCCAAGTCTCCCGACTCCGCCGAGCCCCTACCCGGACCCGGGTCCTGCAGCTTGCGCGGAGGGGCTGGAACCCCAAGAGGAGTTCCGGAGGCCGGGGTGGCCCGGCGGCCTGGCAGCCCCCAGGCGGGGCGCGGCATTACCATGACGACGGCGGGTGGGCCTCGGCGGGGAGGTTGGCCCGACCCGACACCCCAAGTCCGGGGAGTCGCCGAGGCCTCGGAAATGACCCAGGTGGAAGGCTCGGACTCCGAGGGGCAGTGCACCCAGGGCGGCGTCAGAGGGAGGCGTCTCGGCGATATAGGGAAAGTCAGGCGCGTCAGGCCGCATTCGAAGCCGCCGCCACTCCGGCGTCTCCGCCTTCTTAAAGGGGCAGGTATGTTTCTTTCCCGCCGACACAAAGGCCCTTCTCCCTCTAGTCTTCCGCTCTGGTCTTAAAGGGGAAACGGATGAGCTCTCGGTCGTCCCCCAGCGGCTCCTTGGGCCCAGTCGGCTGGTTCAGCACAGGTTCAGGTAAAATCAAGCAAGGGGAATCTTGGCCCATGACGCCCAATCCTGCTCCCGCTCCTTTCTTTTCCGTTTTCTGTTTTCTTTTTCTTCCTTTTTTTTTTTTTTTTTTGAAACCGAGTCTCTCCCTGTCGCCCAGACTGGAGTGCAGTGGCGTGATCTGGGCTCACTGCAACCTCCGCTTCCCAGGCTCAAGCAATTCTCCTGCCTCAGCCTCCCGAGCAGCTGGGACCACAGGTGCCCGAAACCATGCCCAGATAATTTTTGTAATTTTAGTAGAGACGGGGTTTCGCCATATTGGTCAGACTGGTCTCGAACTCCTGACCTCAGGTGATCCACCCGCCTCAGGTTCCCAAAGTGCTGGGATTACAGTTGTGAGCCACCACCCCGGTCGGCTTTTTTTTTTTTTTTTTGAGACGGAGTCTCACTCTGTCGCCTAGGCTGAAGTGCAGTGGCACGATCTTGGCTCACTGCAACCTTTGCCTCCCAGGTTCAGGCAATTCTCCTGCCTCAGCCTCTTGAGTAGCTGGGATTACGGGCGTGTGCCACCATGCCCAGCTAATTTTTGGCATTTTTAGTAGAGACGGAATTTCACCGTCACAGACAAAGGCCTGGCACAGTGGCTCACGCCTGTAATCCCAACACTTTCGGAGGCCGATGCGGGCAAATCACCTGAGCTCAGGAGTTCGAGACCAGCCTGGTCAACATGGTGAAACCCTGTCTCCATTAAAAATATAAAAAATTAGCTGGGCGTTGTGGCAGTTGCCTGTAGTCCCAGCTACTACTCACGAGACTAAGGCAGGAGAATCTCTTGAACCCGGGAAGTGGAGGTTGCGGTGAGCTGAGATTGTGCCACTGCACACCAGCCTGGGCGACACAGTGACACTCCATCTCGGAAAAAAAAAAAAAGGCAGGGCACAGTGACTCACGCCTGTAGTCCCAGCACTTTGGGAGGCTGAGGCGGGTGGATCACGAGATGAGGGGTTCAAGATCAGCCTGGCTAATGCAGTGACACCCATCTCTGCTAAAAATACAAAAAAAAAAAAAAATTAGCCAGGTATGGTGGCATGTGCCTGTAGTCTCAGCTACAGGAGAATCGTTTGAACGCAGGAGGCGGAGGCTGCAGTGAACCGAAATCACGCCATTGCACTCCAGCCTGGGTGACACAGCAACACTCCCATCTCAAAAAACAAATGAAAAACAAAAATTAAGGCTGGGCGAGGTTGCTCACGCCTGTAACCCCAGCACTTTGGGAGGCCAACGCGGGCAGATCACCTGAGGTCAGGAGTTTGAGACCAGTCTGGCCAACATGGTGAAACCCCGTCTCTACTAAAACTACAAAAAAATTATCCAGGCCTGGTGGCAGGTGCCTGTAATCCCAGCTACTCCAGAGGCTGAGGCAGGAGAATCGCTTGAAACCAGGAGGCAGAGGTTGCAGTGAGCCAAGATCGTGCCACTGCACTCCAGCCTGGGTGACAAGAGCGAGACTTCGTCTCAAAAAATAAAATAAAATAAAATAAAATAAAATAAAATAAATTAGCTGGGTGTGGTGGCTCATGCCTGTAATCCCAGCTACTCAGGAGACTGAGGCAGGCGAACGGCTTGAACCCAGGACGCAGAGGTTGCAATGTGACAAAATCGCACCACTGCACTCCATTCTGTGCGACAGAGCGAGACTGAAAAGAAAAAAAGAGGCCGGGCGTGGTGGCTCACGCCTGTAATCCAAGCACTTTGGAGGCCAAGGCGGGCGGATCACCTGAGGTTGGGAGTTCAAGACCAGCCCAACCAACATGGTGAAACCCCGTCTTTAAAAAAAAAAAAAAAAAAGAAAGAAAGAAAAAAAGAAAAAGAAAAGGGGTTAGCAGGCTTAAATCTTTAATGATCAGGTTTGAGGATAATGGAGACTCAGACCAAAAAGGAAGGGATGGCTTCAGGAAATGGGAAAAGCAGGTGCTGGGCCTTGGGCAGGAGGACCTACCCCAGAAGACACCAGGTTCCTGGCTGTGAAGCAGGGTACAAAGAGAGCGTAATGAGTTAGATTCTGATAGCACTATCATTTAACCCATTACAGCCAGTATACTTCCTGGCACTTTCTGTGTGCCAGGCACAGTTCTAAGGTCAATGTCTTGCCCAAGCTCACATAGCTACTGAGTGGTGCAGCTGAGATGATGAACAGGCAGTCTGAGTTCAGCATCTCCAGGTGCCTTACACTCCAGTGACAGGCCTTAGCAGCTCTTGTCTGGACTACTGCTGTTGCGTCCTGCATGGTTCCCCCAATCCAAGTTCTCCTTCCTTCCTTCCTTCCTTCCTTCCTTCCTTCCTTCCTTCCTTCCTTCCTTCCTTCCTTCCTTCCTTCCCTCCCTCCCTCCCTCCCTTCTTTCCTTCCTTCCTCTTTCCTTATTTTTTTTTTTTTTGAGACTGAGTCTTGTTCTTGTAACCCAGGCTGGATTACCAATGTAATGCAATGGCACGGTCTCAGCTCACTGCAACCTCTGCCTACCAGGTTCAAGCGATTCTCCTGCCTCAGCCTCCCGAGTAGCTGAGATTACAGACACCCGCCACCACGCCTGGCTAACTTTTTTGTATTTCTGGTAGAGATGAGATTTCGCCATATTGGCCAGGCTGGTCTCGAGCTTGACCTCAAGTGATCCGCCCACCCCAGCCTCTCAAAATGCTGGGATTACAGGCATGAGCCACCACGTCTGGCCTGTTCTTTCTTTCTAACATGCAAATGGGGTCCTATTTTTCCACTGAAAAGTTCTTCAATCCTTCCCCAGTCACTGGAGGATGACATATAAAACCCCGAGGACCTGCAGTACTCTGGCATCTGCCTCCCTGCTTTATCTGGTCTCCCAACCAATCCATACCAATCCTTTCCACCCCACTCATTTTTCTTTTTCTTTTCTTTTTTTGAGATGGAGTCTCACTCTGTCGCCAGGCTGGAGTGCAGTGGCACCATCTTGGCTCACTACAATCTCCACCTCTCGGGTTCAAGTGATTCTCATGCCTCCACCTCCCGAATAGCTGGGCCACAGACACGTGCCACCATGCCTGGCTAATTTTTTGTATTTTAGTAGAGACAGGGTTTCATCATGTTGGCCAAGATGGTCTCTATCTCTTGACCTCGTGATCCGCCGCTTCGGCCTCCCCAAGTGCTGAGGTTACAGGTATGAGCCACCACACTCGGCCCCTACTCATTTTGAAGCCCTGGCTCTCTTGCTGCCTTCTATAAGAAGCCTTTTTTTTAAAAGACAGGGTCTTTACTCTGTCACCTAGTCCTGGCATGATCAGGGCTCACTGCAGCCTCAACCACCCAGGCTCAAGCAATCATCCTGCCTCGGCACACACTCTCCACCCCCCACACTCCCTTCCAGGTACCTAATTTATTGTATTTTTAGTAGAGATGGAGTTTCACTGTGTTGCCCAGGCTTGATCCTGGATGCAAGCAATTTGCCCACCTCGGCCTCCCTCAGGATTACAGACCTGAGCCACTGAGCCCAGCCCAAGAAGCATTTCTTAATGGTCCCAGGTAGACCCAGGTTTCCTTCTTGGGTCTCTGCATTTTGGGCCCATCTTCATTCTAGCTCAGGTCTAGTGGATGCCTATATTGTCTTCAAGTTCCCTTCATCCTTCCCTGCTGGACTTAATACTCCTTCAGAGCAAGACTGTGACTTTTCACCTTTGTGAACCAGCGTGTGGCACATTGAAGACACTCAGAAAATGGATTTTCTGGGTGCAGCGGCTCATGCCTGTAATCCCAGCATTTTGGGAGGTCGAGGTGGCGGATCACCTGAGGTCAGAAGTTCGAGACCAGCCTGGCCAACATGGGGAAACCCCGTCTCTACTAAAAATACAAAAGTTATCTGGGCATGGTGATGTGTGCCTGTAATCCCAGCTACTGAGGAGGCTGAGGCAGGAGAATTGCTTGAACCTGAGAGGTGGAGATTGCAGTGAGCCGAGATCTCGCCACTGCACTCCAGCCTGGGCAACAGAGTGACAGAGTGAGACTGCATCTCAAAAAAAAAAAAAAAAAGAAATGGCTAGCTCCATTCCTGGCCCATTAACAGGACCTTAACAAATATGGGTTCCCTTCCTCCTTACTTGAGTTTGCAAACATGTGCTGGGAATTGTTATGGGAACCACATGGCCTGGGTTTGTATCTATTTCAGTATACTTGCAAATGCATTTCACCCTAATTTGAATTTTTTTTTCTTTTTTTTTTGGAGACAGACAGAGTCTTACTCTGTCACTCAGGCTAGAGTGCAGTGGCGGGATCCCAGCTCTCTGCAACCTCTACCTCCTGGGTTCAAGCAATTCTGCCTCAGCCTCCCAAGTAGCTGGGATTACAAGCGTGCACCACCATGCCTGGATAATTTTGTGTATTTAGTAGAGACGGGGTTTCACCATGTTAAGCAGGCTGAGCTCGAACTCCGAACCTCAGGTGATCCACCTGCCTTGGTCTCCCAAAGTGCTGGGATTACAGGCGTGATCCACCGAGCCGGCCCCTAATTTGTATTTTTATCCAACAAACAGTTGTATTCACGTCAGTGTGATGACTTACGTTTTTTATGTGTTTATCTTTACATTTGCCTTGGTATGGACGGTGGCATATTTGGATAGGGAGTGTGTATACACACTGAGAATTTTGTGTTGTGGTGGTGATTGAGTGTTGCCTGTTGAACACGTGTACGGAATGAAATGTGTGTTGTGTGCTGCCCATGGGGGAGGGGAGGACTGATCTGTCTGTGTGAATTTGTGTGTGAAGGTTGTGAATTCTGAGTTGATGTGTAGGCAGCTATGTAAACCAGAGCTGTCCAATGAAACTTTCTATGTTGATGGAAAGTGTTTTGTATTCACTCTTCCCAACAGAGTAGCCACTAACTGTGCGTGTCTCTTAAGCACTTGAAATGAGGCTAGTTCAACTAAGAAACTGAAGTTTTAATTGTGTTTAAGTTTAATGAATTTAAATGTGAATAAACACTGGTACACGACAGACAGAAACTTCAACGTTACTAACACATTAGATGGTGTGCATGCCCCCGCCTCTTACCACAGAAACCCCATCCCTCGAGTCCGACCCCAGTCGAGCCCCGCCCGGGTCTGTGCGTGCATGTGTGTGTGCGCGCGTGTATGCGGGTGTCAGCCTTACCGAGGGGGCTGCCCCCCTACCCAAGTCCCCAGCGGAGCAGTGAATCAGCCTGACAATGAGGTGAGTCATTCCTGAACTGCTCCGGGCTGGCCCAGCAGGAGGGAAGCAGACGTCAGCCAGCCTGGAAGCCCTTTCCGCCCCAGCCCCGCGGTGGTATCGCTCAACCCCACGCACTGCAGATGTTGTTGAAGCAACTGACGCGGGCGAATCAAGGCGCGGAAGCTCAGCCCCTCCCTCTGGTTTGCAATCCATTCACCCCCCCAGCTCCTCTCTCCCCTCCAGTGGCATGTGAGTCATCTCAAGATCTCCCTGAGGACAGAGACATTCAGCTCCTCTATCCTGTTACACCCCCATCCGACACCCACCTCCTCAAGCCTATCCCAACTGCTTCTCCCTCAAGGCTGGGGGCTGGGGAAAGGGAAGCTGGACCCCCTCGTGAGGTGCCAGGGTCCTGCTTCATAAGCAAAGCTGACCTACTCAGGGCTGCGGGAGTTGGCTCAGGGTCGGTTGCAGCTGGCTGGATCCTGGGGAACTGGCATCTTGCTTGCTTGGGCAGCAGGAAAGGAGTTGCCCAGGGGTGCTACCTGGAGCACTTATGGCTGCTGGAGAGGACCAGGTTGGGAGGGGGCAAAAGTATTCCTCTGGTTTCCAGGAAAGACCCTCATAGTATCTCGCCAGTGGCTGACAATCTTCAGGGCCTGGTAACTTCTCTGCATGCCCCCTGGTACGCACCCCAACCCATTCTTTCATCAATCAGCCTTCTCCTCTTGACTTACCATTACCTGATGCTTCTGACTTGGACAACTAGGTCCCAGAGTGGTGTCCTTCACTGAGTCAGAAAATACCCCCAAAAGCCTTGAAGTTGTGTAGACTCTGACAAAGCATCTCCACTTCTGAGAATTCATCCTGAGAAAATAATACAGTCATTGACCTGTGCCAAGATTTATCTATAAGAATGTGCATCACATGGGCCGGGCGCAGTGGCTCACGCCTGTGATCCCAGCACTTTGGGAGGCCGAGATGGGCAGATCACAAGGTCAGGAGATTGAGACCATCCTGGCCAACATGGTGAAATCCCGACTCTACTAAAAATACCGAAAAAATTTTAGCTGGGTGTGGTAGCGAGCACCTGTAGTCCTAGCTACTCAGGAGACTAAGGCAGGAGAATCCTTTCAACCTAGGAGGCAGAGGTTGCAGGGAGCGGAGTTTGAAGATCTCACCACTGCACTCCAGCCTGGTGACAGAGCAAGACTCCATGTCAAAAAATAAAATAAAATAAATTAAAATTAAAAAAAGTAAAATAAAATGGGGAAATTTTATGTTGTATAAACTGCACTTAAATAATGTTGTTTAAAACTTTTTTTTTTTTTTTTTTTTTGAGATGGATTCTCACTCTGTTGCCCAGGCTAGAGGGCAGTGGCACAATCTTGGCTCACTGCAACCTCTGCCTCCCAGATTCAACCGATTCTCCTGCCTCAGCCTCCCAAGTAGCTGGGATTACAGGCACCCACCACTATGCCCATCTAATCTTTTTTTTTTTTAGTAGAGACGGGGTTTCACCACGTTGGCCATGCTAGTCTTGAACTCCTGACCTCATGATTCACCCACCTCAGCCTTCCAAAGTGCTGGGATTACAGGTGTGAGCCACCACACCCGGCTAAATAAAGAAAAGCCATGGGCTGGGCACAGTGGCTCACGCCTGTAATCCCAGCACTTTGGAAGGCTGTGGCAGGTGAATCACCTCAGGTTAGGAGTTCAAGACCAGCCTGGCCAACATGATGAAACTTCATCTCCACTAAAAATATAAAAATTAGCCGGGCGTGGTGGCAGGCACCTGTAATCCCAGCTACTAGGGAGGCTAAGGCAGGAGAATTGTTTAAACCCAGGAGGCAGAGGTTGCAGTGAGCCGAGATCGTACCACTACATTCCAACCTGGGCAACAGAGTAAGACTCCATCTCAAAAAAAAAAAAAAAAAAAAAAAAGTCATTTGCTGGGCTGCCACTGAGGTCAGTCTTCCAACCAGATGTGCTTCTAGGAGTCCTGAAATAAACTCAGTGTCTGGGTAGGGATGCTGGATAGATGATTTGCTAACTCTGGTAACCCTAGTCTGGAATCCTTAGTCTTATAGGATCCCTGGGGCAGGGAAATAGATGTGGGGATGGACATCTGGCCTTGCATCTCCACCCACACCCCAGGGTAATTCTACAATGGCTGGAAAGTAGGACAGGGAGCCCAGGTGATGGAAACAGCCAGGTGACAGAGGATGGGGGCAGCAGTCATTTCTGGCCTAAAGTGAATGCCTGGCTGGGCACAGTGGCTCAGGCCTATAATCCCAGCACTTTGAGAGACCCAGGCAGTTGGATTACCTGAGGTCAGGAGTTCGAGATCAATGTGGCCAACATGGTGAAACCCCAGTCTCTACTAAAAATACAAAAAAAAATAGGCTGGGTACAGTGGCTCACGCCTATAATCCCAGCACTTTGGAAGGCCGAGGCGGGCAGATCACGAGGTTAGGAGTTCGAGACCAGCCTGACCAACATGGTGAAACCCCATCTCTACTAAAAATACCAAAAATTAGCCGGGTGTGGTGGCAGGCGTCTGTAAGTCCAGCTACTTGGGAGGCTGAGGCAGGAGAATCACTTGAACCCAAGAGGCAGAGGTTGCAGTGAACTGTGATCACACTACTGCACTCCAGCCTGGGTAACAGAGGGAGACTGTCTCAAAAAAGAAGAAAATTAGCCAGGCTTGGTGGTGTGCCTGTGGCCCTAGGTACTCGGGAGGCTGAGTCAGGAGAATTGCTTAAACCCAGGAGGTGGAGGTTGCAGTGAACTGTGATCACACTACTGCACTCCAGCCTGGGTGATAGAGCAAGACCCCATATCAAAAAAATAAAATAGGCCAGGCACAGTGGCTCACGTCTGTAATCTCAGCACTTTGGAAGGTCAAGGCGGGCAGATCATTTGAGGTCTGGAGTTTGAGACCAGCCTGGCCAACATGGTGAAACCTTGTCCCTACTAATATAAAAAAATGAGCTGGGTGTGGTGGTGTGCACCTGTAATCCCAGCTACTCAGGAGGCTGAGACAGGAGAAGGGCTTGAACCCAGGAGGCAGAGGTTACAGTGAGCTGAGATCATGTCAGTGCACTCCAGACTGTGTGACAGAGTGATACCTTGTCTCTAAATAAATAAATAAAATAGAAATAAAAAAAGCGCCAGGCCGGGCGTGGTGGCTCACACCTGTAATCCAAGCACTTTGGAGGCCAAGGTGGGCGGATCACCTGAGGTTGGGAGTTCAAGACCAGCCTGACCAACATGGTGAAACCCCGTCTTTAAAAATAAAAAAAATAAAAATAAAAATAAAAGTGCCTGGCTGAGTGAGTGGGCATGGCCAGAACCAGAGAACCGTGGAATGGCAATGCTAAGGCTGGAGGTGGAGGTGGGGCTTATCATTTGCCAAGCCCCAAGCTAACCCTTCACACAGGTACTCCATATCCTTCAACAACCCAGTGAGGAGAACTGTCATTGTCCCTTTCACAGGTGAGAGAAGTGAGATCCAAGAGATGAAGTACATATCCAAGCTCACACAGCGGGTAAGCAGCAGCCCCTCAGTCCTGGTCAGTTGAGGTCTTCACATTCTTGTTGAGATGCTTTCCACAAAGGCAGCAAAGTCTAGTGGTCACACCAGTGATTAAAATCAGGCTCTGGGCTCTGATAACCCAGGGTCAGGCCCTGCATCTTCACTTACTGGGTTTGTGGGTTCTGGCAAGTTCCTGAAGTCTTTTTTCTGAAGCTGGAGAGACAAATCTTTTTGTCAAGATAACAATAATAAGAGGCCGGGTGCCTCATGGCTGTAATCCCAGCACTTTGGGAGACTGACGCAGGAGGATCAATTGGGGTCAGGAGTTGAAGACTAGCCTGCCCAACATGGTGAAATCCCGTCTCTACAAAAATACAAAAAAAATTAGCTGGGCATGATGGCGGGTGCCTGTAATCCTAGTTACTTGGGAGGCTGAGGCAGCAGAATTGCTTGAACCTGAGAGGTAGAGGTTGAAGTGAGCTGAGATCACACCACTGCACTCCATCCTGGGCAACAGAGTGAGACTTTGTCTCAAAAAAGAAAAAAAGTATAAAAATTAGCCAGGCGGGGAAGCATGTGCCTATAGTTCCAGCTATTCAGGAGGCTGAAGCAGGAAGATCACTTAATCCCAGGAGGTTGAGGCTGCAGTGAGCTGTGATCACGCCTCTGCCCTCCAGCCTGGGCAACAGAAGGAGATCCTGTCTTTTTTTTTTTTTTTTTTGAGACGGAGTTTCGCTCTTGTTACCCAGGCTGGAGTGCAATGGCGCGATCTCAGTTCACCACAACCTCCGCCTCCTGGGTTCAAGCAATTCTCCTGCCTCAGCCTCCCGAGTAGCTGGGACTACAGGCACGTGCCACCATGCCCAGCTAATTTTTTGTATTTTTAGTAGAGACGGGGTTTCATCATGTTGACCAGGATGGTCTCGATCTCTTGACCTCATGATCCACCCGCCTCGGCCTCCCAAAGTGCTGGGATTACAGGCGTGAGCCACCGCGCCCGGCCAGGAGACCCTGACTTAACAACAACAAAAAAACAAATAATGATAATAATGTCCACCATGAGGGCTTTTTGGGAGGACTATATCTGCTTCTGTGTCTGCGGTGCGGAAGTGTATCCTCACGGATGGGCCAGAAATCCTGCTGGTGGAGGATGATGGACTGTGTCTTCCATACACCATTAATTCAGGACTTTCTGTCAGGGTGTCCTGGGTGCTCAGGCTGTCTCTGCCTGTTTGGGAGAGGCCCTGTGTATCTACACACCTAGAGTCTGGGTCCTGCCCTGGCCCTATCACTGACTGCTTAAGCTCCCTGAGCCTTCGTCTCCTTATCCATACAGTGGAGCACATAATATCTACCTTGCAGAGTTGTTATGACAATAATAACATGTGACAGAGTCGTTTGAAAGGAAGTCGTTCAATAAATGATTACAATTAAAGGTGTGCAAAATGTATGTTAACCCAAAATCGTAGGCTGGAGGGAAGGCATCTGGGGGAGTTTGGGTGCCAGCAGTCCATACCTCTCCACATGGCCTGTAAGTTCACTGTGTACTGTTCTCTATTGTTTCATGAACTTATGGCTCAGAAAGTCTTCTAGAATCACAGGGTCCAGCTCTCTAACCACAGAAGGGAAACTGAGGCTCAGAGAGGGCAAGCGATTTGCCTGAACTCCAGGCCCTCTCTCTTACTCTGCTCTACCCTGCTTCATGTGGCCATGTTGCTTCCACAGGATGGGAAGCTCCCCGAGGGCAGGTACGTGGGCACCCTCTGTCCCCTCTCAACATTCTCTGGGCATGCCCTGGCCAGCGAGGACACTCTGGAATGACCTGCAGACACGTAGGACGTGATCGGCCACTGCTGTCATTTGCACTGTTGCGGTCATGTAGCCTTGATTCTTGAGCATGCAGGCAGGAACTCTGCAGAGTCCAGGAAATCCTGGGCCTCAGCTCCACGTCCCAGCAGGGAGGCAGGGAGAGGGTACGCTTCCTTCTCAGCCATCCCCTTGGACTTCTGCTATTTTTGCTGCTGGGAGGGGTAAGAAGGCTTTCGGGACACTCCAGGAACCTAGAGGGAGCTGGGCTAAGAAGCCTGCTGTCCTGGAGTCCCAACTGTGTCCCAGGCCTTCTGGTCATCTGCTGTCCTCTAGCAGGTGGCTGGCTGCTGATGGCGGCTCTTGGTGGATATGGGATCTGGAGACCAGCAGACTGACAGCTTTGCTCTGCTCCCTCTTTCTACATATATAAAAAATCTTTTAGCCGGGCGCGGTGGCTCACGCTTGTAATCCCAGCACTTTGGGAGGCTGAGGTGGGCGGATCACCTGAGGTCAGGAGTTTAAGACCAGCCTTGCCAACATGGTGAAACCCCATCTCAAAAACATAAAAATAAAAAATAAATAAATAAATAAATAAATCTTTTATTTTTTTTAGGCACCATGACAAACGGTGGCAGCTGCACCCAGAATAGTCTTTATTTTCAAACAAATTCACAGCTTGTTCTAGGAGCCATGTCACTGCTGGCTTTCCCCATGCTTGGCCATTGCTGAGGTTAGAGACGGTGGTCTGCTCCCGATCTCCAAGCCAGGAAGGCAGGAGATAGGAGGCCTGAAAATGGACAGAAGGTGTCAAGGGTTAGGTCGGGCTCTCACGTGAGGATTGGCTGAGGCTCTCGCCTCTAGCCAGGTCCTCCTTGTTTGTTTGTTTGAGATCCAACTCTAGAATAGAGTTAGCTGGCAGAGCTAGAAAAATCCTCAGATGTCATCCATCCCACTATACCCTTTTACAGACAGGGAAACTGAGGCTCAGATGGGTGGTGACTTGCCCAAGGCCCCTGTCTGTTGCTCTCCCCTAAACATCTCAAACGATCAGGCAAGACTACACGGTGGATGATGGCCTGAAACTGCTTTCTTCTCCCTGAAGCCCAGAGTAGTCAGGGGAAGGAGAGAAAGAAGGAAGAAGTTTTTGTTTCACCCTTCTTTCTCAACTTCACCTTGTTGAACCACCCAGAAAAGTCTCCAGCTGGAAGGAAAGAAATTCAGTCCAACCCTGTAATCATATGGAAAAAGAAGCATGTCAGGGAGAAGGGGCTTGTCCAGAGTCACACAGAGAGACCTGGGCCAAACCCAGGCATCCTAGGGCCAGTTTTCAGTTTTCTTTGCACTCTTCATAACTCATCCTCGATGACATTGCCTTTGCTTTGTGCCTGGGGCATATGGATTGTTTGCCAGGAAACGAACTCTCTTCTGTCTCCAGAGCTCATTGTAAACAGCCCAAGGGCAGGACTGGACCTTGAATATCCTGGAGGAATGAAGGTCCGGCTTAAACTTTGCCACCCAGCTCCATGCTGGACATTGTCATATCTGCCATCATATCTAATTTAGGACTCATGAAGTGTTAGAACTGAAAGGGACCTCAGAGAACAGAAGTTCAAATCCTATTTCCCAGATAAGACCAAGGCCCTATGGGCAAGTGACTCATTCGACAGCACACCAGCATGGAGTTGTCTCTAAGACCATTTTTTAGACCTTAAGACCTAAGACCTAGATTTTTTTTTTTCCGAGACAGAGTCTTGCTTTGTCGCCCAGGCTTCAGTGCAGTGACACGATCTCGGCTCATTGCAACTAGCACCTCCTGGGTTCAAGCGACTCTCGTGCCTCAGCCTCGAAAGTAGCTGGGATTACAGGTGCCCACCACCATGCCCGGCTTATTTATGTATTTTTAGTAGAGACAGGGTTTTACCATGTTGGCTCGGCTGGTCTCAAACTCCTGACCTCAAGTGATCCACCTGCCGTGCGGTCTCAAAGTGCTGGATTACAGGCATGAGCCACTGTGCCCGGCATAATTTTTTTTGTTTTTTGTGTGTTTTTTTGAGATGGAGTCCCACTCTGTTGCCCAGGCTGGAGTGCAATGGCACTGTCTTGGCTCACTGCAACCTCCAACTCCTGGGTTCAAGCGATTCTCTTGCCTCAGCCTCCTGAGTCGCCAGGATTACAGGCAACTATCACCATGCTCAGCTAATTTTTTTGTATTTAGTAGAGACAGGTTTTTGCCATGTTGGCCAGGCTGGTCTTGAACTTTTGACCTTGGGTGATCCACCTGCCTCGGCCTCCCAAAATGCTGAGATTACAGGCGTGAACCACTGTGCCCGACCTTTTTTATTTTGAGACCAAGTTTTGCTGTTGTCACCCAGGCTGGAGTCAATGGCGTAATCTAGGCTCACTGCAACCTCTGCCTCCCATGTTCAAGCGATTCTCCTGCCTCAGCCTCCTGAGTAGCTGGGATTACAGGCATGTGCCGTCATGCCCTGCCAATTTTTGCAATTTTATTAGTGATGGGGTTTCACCATGTTGGCTAGGCTGGTCTCAAACCCCTGACCTCAAATGATCCACTGGTGTTGGACTCCCAAAGTACTGGGATTACAGGCATGAGCCACGGCACTTGGCCTACGACTTTTTCATGATTCCAGATAGGAGCAGGAACTCCCAGACTGCCTAGCAGCGTTACTCAACACGCTTATTCCTCTCCTTGCCCGCTTCCAAAGTCCACTCATGCTGCCATCTGTCAGGCTATATGGGTTAAATACCTGGCTCTTTTCTGAGATTTATTTCCTTCTACCAAGAGGCCAAATTCAACACTGGTTCTCAGGGTCAGAAGTTCTCCAGCCAGCTCCTAGATCCCATCTGCAGGCTTCCTCTACATCGAGAAACTGAGGAAGTGGGGAAGGAGACAGTCCCAGGACCCCTGTTTCCATGGTGAATGGTCCTGGTAAGGATATCTGCCTACCCTAGGGACTCACAACAAAAGACAGTTCTATTTTCTGTAAGGAACTTGAGACTCCCAAAAGGCAGAATCATCTCTATATCCTCAGCATCTCTCACAGGTACTCAAGAAACATGTCGAATGCATTCTGAATTATTTAGCCCCCACTTACCTGAGAAGAGGAAATCTGAAGACTTATCAGGGCACCATATGGTACCTGCTTGTAACTTCTGGGACATTTGGCCACTGGGGTATGGATATAATAATCTCAGAGACCTCTGGAGAAGAAGGCTAGATTTCTGGGGTTGGGAGTCCAGCTCCCTCAGCCCCCGTTCCTTGCGTTTGGGGAACAGAGAAACCTGGGTTGAACTCCAGTTCTTGCATGTAGGAACTCTGTAACTTTGGACAATTATTTATGTATGTATTGACTGATTGATTGAGACGGGGTCTCCCTCAGTTGCCCGGGCTGGATGCAGTGGTGCGATCTTAGCCTCCTCAAATAGCTGGGACTACAGGTACGTGCCACTATGCCCGGCTAATTTTTTTTTTTTTTTTGTATTTTTAGTAGAGACGGGGTTTTGCCATGTTGGCCACACTGGACTCTAACTCCTGACCTTAAGTGACCCAGACTTTGGGCAAATATTAAGCTTCTCTGAATCTCTGTTTCCTCATCCGTAAAATGGGAAGTGCCAACCCAAGGTGCTCCATGAGGCAGTTATTGACCATCCTTTGTCATATCACAGGGGGAGATTCTTTTCCCATGTTCTGAGATCCCAAGAGAGAAGATTCTAGAATCTTTCAGTGTCCACAAACCTTTACTGAGCACCTACTATGTGCAAGGTGATGTGGTAGGTGCTAGAAAGGCAAAAAGACATATAATTTTGTCTCTTCTCAAGTGGCTCATAATCTGTGTAGGGAGATAAAGCACAAGCCCCGAGGAAGCAAAATCCCAAAATCCAGCCCATCCTAACTGCCAGGAGATAGCGAAAGGCTGTGCAAGTGCAATGACAAATAGGCGATGCCATCATTACAGGACGGAGGCAAGAGGACTCCTATCTTGGAGTGACTGGGGTGATTTCATGGGGTGCCATTTCTTCGAAGAATCCATTGTCCAGGTGGAAGGTACTCACCTTGATTTAATCTTTTTTTTTTTTTCTGAGATGGAGTCTCACTCCTATTGCGCAGGCTGGAGTGCAGTGACTCAATCTGGGCTCACTGCAACTTCCGCCTCCTGGGTTCAAGTGATTCTCCTGCCTCAGCCTCCCGAGTAGCTGGCATTACAGGTGCCTGCCACTAAGCCCAGCTAATTTTTGTATTTTTAGTAGAGATGGGGTTTTGTCACTTTGGCCAGGCTGATCTCGAACTCCTGACCTCAGGTGACCTGCCCGCCTCAGCCTCCCAAGGTGCTAGGATTACAGGCTTGAGCTACCACGCCCGATGTGATTTAATCTTTTAACACACATTCATTTCATTCAGCACATGCTCATTAAGTCTTTTTTTGTTCCAGGCACTGTGCTAGAAGACGTATAGTTTCTGTGTTCCATAAGTTTACCGTTGGCTTGACGCGGTGGTTCACGCCTGTAATCCCAGCACTTTGGGAGGCTAAGGCAGGTGGATCACCTGAGGTCAAGAGTTCAAGACCAGCCTGGCCAACATGGTGAAAACCCATCTCTACCAAAAATACAAAAATGAGCTGGGCATGGTGGCAGGCGCCTGCAATCCCAGCTACTCGGGAGGCTGAGGCAGGAGAATCACCTGAACCTGGGAGACAGAGGTTGCAGTGAGCCGAGATCGCGTCATTGCACTCCAGCCTGGATGACAAGAGCAAAATTTCACTATAGCTTAAAGAAGGGCATGGTGGCTCACACCTGTAATCCTAGCACTTTGGGAGGCTGAGGCGGGTGGATCACCTGAGGTCAGGAGTTTGAGACCAGCCTGGCCAACATGGTGAAACCCTGTCTCTACTAAAAATGCAAAAATTAGCTGGGCGTGGTGATACATGTCTGTAATCCCGGCTATTAGGCTGGCTGAAGCACAAGAATTGCTTAAACCTGGGAGGCAGAAGTTGCAGTGAGCCAAGATTGCATCACTGCACTCCAGCCTGGGTGACAGAGCAACACCATCAAGAAAGAAGGAAGGAAGGAAGGAGGGAAGGAAGGAAGGAGGGAAGGAGAGAGAGAAAAAAGAAAGAAGAAAAGAAAAGAAAGTTTGTAGTTTAGAGGACAAGATGGACAGTGAACCATAATGCCATAAATAGATGTATATAAAGCATATATAACAAGGGGATCTATTTTAATTAAGGGACCAAGAAAGACCTCTTCTTTCAGTGATATTTAAATGAGCTCTGACGGATGAGTTGGAGTTAGCCAGGCAAAGAGAAGAAGGGAGGGAGGCATTCTAACAAGAAAAAAACAGCCTGTGCAAAGGCCCTAAAGAGCAGAGGGCACATTGTTTAAGGATGTGAGAGAAAGTCACATGGCGGGAGTAGAGAAAGCTAAGGAAAGACAGGTGACATGAACAGAGATCAGATCATGTAGAAGCTTTGGCTGTTTCTTTTTTTTCCCCCCAAATATGAGGAACGGACCAGTTGCAGTAAAATCCGTTGGAATGGTCAGGTGTAGTGGCTCACTCCTGTAATCCCAGCATTTTGAAAGGCTGAGGTGGGCGGATCGCTTGAGCCCAGTAGCATGAGACTAGCCTGGGCAACACAGGGAAACCCCATCTCTACAAAAAATACAAAAATTAGCTGGGTGTGGTGGCGTGCACCTGTGGTCCCAGCTACTTGGAAGCTGAGGCGGGAGGATCGCTGGAGCCTGGGAAATTGAGGCTGCAGTGAGCAGTGATGGTGCCACTGCACTCCAGCCTGAGTGACAGGGCAAGACCCTGCCTCCCAAAAAAAAAAAAATTTTTTTTAGCTGGATGTAGTGGTGTGCTACCTACTTGGGAGGCTGAGGTGGGAGGATTAGTTGAGCCCAGGAGTTCAAGGTTACAGTGAGCTATGACGGTGCCACTGCACTAAAGCCTGGGAGACACGATGAGACTCTGTCTCAAAATAAATAAATAAGTAGGACAAAAAAGTAAAGAGAAACATTCTGGTACTTATTCTTCTAGGCTTTTTTGGTTTCCTTTTTTTTTAGAGATGGGGTCTCTCTATGTTGCCCAGGCTGGCCTTGAACTCCTGGGGTCAATGGATCCTCCCTTTTCAGCCTCCCAAGTAGGTAGGACTACAGGCATGTGCCACCATGCCACCATGTCTGGTCTGGTCAGGCTTTGTTTTTTTTTTTTTTTGAGACAGATCTTACTTTGTCACCCAGGCTGGAGTAAAGAGACGTGTTCTTAGCTCACCTCTCTGGCTCAAGCTATCCTCCAACCTCAGCCCCCAGAGTGAGCACAGGTCAGGTCCCTGGCCAGGCTTTTTTTGGGGGGAGGGGTGGGGCTGGAGTCTCGCTCTGTTGCCCAGACTGGAGTGCAGTGGCGTGATCTTGGTTTACTGCAACCTCCGCCTCCCAGGTTCAGGAGATTCTCCTGTCTCAGCCTCCTGAGTAGCTGGAAATACAGGTGCCCAACACCACACCCGGCTAATTTTGGTATTTTTAGTAGAGATGGGGTTTCCCCCTATTGGCCAGGCTCATCTCGAACTCCTGATCTTGTGATCCATCCGCCTTGGGCTCCCAAAGTGCTGGGATTACAGGCGTGAGCCAGCATGCCTGCTGACCAGACTTTTTGATATACACCTACACTCAGGCATAATGAATCTAGTTTGTTTATAATAATGGAACAATTCAGTTCCATTATTATAAATTGAGTCCTGACTTTCTTTTTTTTTTTTTTTGAGACGGAGTTTCGCTCTTGTTACCCAGGCTGGAGTGCAATGGCGCGATCTCGGCTCACCGCAACCTCCGCCTCCTGGGTTCAAGCAATTCTCCTGCCTCAGCCTCCCGAGTAGCTGGGACTACAGGCACATGCCACCATGCCCAGCTAATTTTTGTATTTTTTGGTAGAGACGAGGTTTCACCATGTTGACCAGGATGGTCTCGATCTCTTGACCTCGTGATCCACCCGTCTCGGCCTCCCAAGAGTCCTGACTTTCAAGAAAACAGTATATCACAGGCATCTTTTCAGGTCGGTATGGACCTATAAATTTTTTTTTTCTTTTTTAAAATAGAGATAGTGTCTCACCATGTTGCCCAGGCTGGTCTTGAACTCCTCAGCTCAAGCAATCCTCTCACCTCGGCCTCCCAAGTGCTGAGATTGATTACAGGCATGAGCCAATGCTCCTGGCCCCTATAAAACTTTTTTTTTTTTTTTTTTTTGAGACAGAGTTTCGTTC
>PVKV010011651.1:19385-69610 GCA_004027835.1 Alouatta palliata
ATCACGAGGTCAAGAGATCGAGACCATCCTGGTCAACATGGTGAAACCCCGTCTCTACTAAAAATACAAAAATTAGCTGGGCATGGTGGCACGTGTCTGTAGTCCCAGCTACTCGGGAGGCTGAGGCAGGAGAATTGCTTGAACTCAGGAGGCGGAGGTTGCGGTGAGCCAAGATCGCGCCATTGCACTCCAGCCTGGGCAACAAGAGCGAAACTCCGTCTCAAAAAAAAAAAAAAAAAAAAGACAGAGTTTCGTTCTGTCGCCCAGGCTGGAGTCCAATGGTGC
The DNA here is from genome assembly GCA_004027835.1 of Alouatta palliata. Lineage (NCBI taxonomy): Eukaryota > Metazoa > Chordata > Mammalia > Primates > Atelidae > Alouatta > Alouatta palliata. Next base: position 19,671 of record PVKV010011651.1, read on the forward strand.
GATCTCGGCTCACTGCAACCTCCGCCTCCCGGATTCAAGCGATTCTTCTGCCTCCACCTCCCGAGTAGCTGGGATTATAGGGAGGCACCGGTGCCCGGCTAATTTTTGTATTTTTAGTAGAGATGGGGTTTTACCATGTTGGCCTTTACCATGTTGGCCAGGCTGGTCTTGAACTCCTGACCTCAGGTGATCCACTCGCCTCGGCCTCCCAAAGTACTGGGATTACAGGCGTGAGCCACTATGCTCAGGCCCCTATAAAACTTTTAATGTCTGGATAATATTTTACTGAACGGATGTTCCCTGTTTTGTTTGCCAATTCCCTATTGATGGATATTTAGGTTGTTTTCGACTTTTCACATCATTACATCAACATAACGACGTTTATTTATTTGGAATACATTTTTGTGAGTGGAATTGCTAGGTCATTGACAAATTGTCTAGGTCTAATTAAACATGTTCACACTGTGTACCAAGGAGAGGTGTAGCAAGCATGGCACCGAAGTCAGGGAAGTCTTTCCGGCTCCTGCCCTTTTGAAGGCCCTATACTGTTCAGCCATACCCTGGCCCTTCCCAGGCTTTTCTTTCCCTGGCACAGACGCAGTGTGTGCGGTCAGAGCCGGCGAGTTCGAGACCTGTCCGAACCATCCACCCTCAGCCAGGCCCCGCTGCAGCGCTGCGGTGGCCCTCCCAGCCCCTGGGAATCCATCCCCAGTTCCCCTCCCCGACCGCGGGAGGGCGTGTTAGGGGAGCAGCTTAGGCAGGCAACGATTGCACCATCCACGGTTTGGAAAGAAAGTCTGGGAAGCACAGGGAGGAAACTTGGACAACCCAAAGGTTGAGACCCAGCATTCATACTCTGCCCCTGCAGCGCTCCTTCCACTTCTACTTGCTGGGCTCCGATCCCTTCCCTTCTACCCCGTCTCTGCCCAACCCTGTGCTGGGCACTGGCCCTTTAAGGAGTTGTCACGCTGGCGTCGCTGGCCCCGCCCGCGACGGGGAGGGCCGAGAGGCAGGGGAGGGGTTGGTGGTGGCTGGGGGGAGGTGAGGGGGGGTCTGGGTCTATTTTTAGCTCCGGGTCGGGTCACGTGACAGGAGTGACGTCTCCGAATGTTGTTGTTGGTGGCGGCGGCGAGCGGAGCCGGAGGAGCCGCCGCAAAGATGGAGGAGCCGTCGAGGAGGTGCTGCCGCCGCTGCCGCCGCCGCTGCTGCCGCCGCCGCCCGCGAAGCCGGAGCTCGAGCCGCAGCGGGTGAGCGTGCCGCCCCGTCCCAGATCCCATCTCCCCCTGCCCCCGAGACGCGAAGCGGTGCCCCCTCTTCCTGCCGTCCCTGTCCCCGGGCTACCCGCACGCCCGCCGCGCACCGCGGCCCCCATTCTTCCTCCGGGCCCAGGTGCCAGCCGGCGCCCTCCGGGAGCATCGCCAGCCTGGGAGCGGGGCGTCGGGGTTGCTGCGCGCGCCCCTCCCTGCCCCTCCCAGAATGGGGCGCCTTCCCTGCAGACAAGGGAGGGGCCCGCCTTCCCGCGCCCCGCGCCCCCAAATGGCTCGGAGACCGACCGGGGTTGTCTGATTTGCCCCTATCCTGGCGGCGCATGTTGCGTTGCTGAGCCATTTGAGCCCTGCACCCGGATTCTGTGCAGACCCCTTTTCGCTAAACACCCTTTTCTTGGTACTCTGAGGTGAAGGGTGCTGCCCACCCACAGCGCTTCTCCCCACAGCTACGAACGCATTCTTGATTTTATGCCCTTGACTTTTGTGCATGAGAAGGGGGACTGCAGAGTCCACCTTGCCTCTCTCCCATTATTCTCACCCCCTCTCCTGTGAGGCGTTACTGCGTTTGTTCCCACCCTCTTCTTCTGTCTGACACTGTGGAGCAGGATGTGAGAACTAGGAGATGAAATGGAGCTCCCCCCACCCCCCACTCCTTCTTGTCTGGGGTGGATGCCCCGATTTTTCATCCCGGGTCTGTATGTCATGGAGGCGGGGGCACTACCGGTTCCTTGTTAACTTGGGGGAGTCAGCTTCTCCACCCCACCCTTCTCTGGGGCCCTGGGGAAGATGAGAACTGACTGGGTGATAAGTAATTAATCTGGGAGCCTGGGGAGGCTGTTGGAGTGGGGAGGTTGAGTGCTTCCTTTGGCAGAGATGACCACCTGATACCCCTGACTGATACCCTTTCTGAGATGAGGTGTGTCCCTAAAAGGAAAGGAAATAGCTGCAGTTGCTTTTAGGAGGGTGCAGAGGGACCCATCACTCTGTCAGTGACCACCATGCTTTTGGGACCTGGAATTAGGTTTGGAGCTTGGGGAAGTGGTGGTGATTGGGTTCAGCGTCCAAGTGGGATGGGAGGATAGAGCCAGATTATGGGAACAAAAGGAGGTGAGGGGGAGGGCAAGATCCAGGAGTCTTGGTCAGAGGGACCCCTGGCCAGGTTGCCTTGCGAGATAGCAGCCTGGGTCTGGGTCCTGCCTTCCGCCTCTTAGGTTCAGAGGATGTAGGCAGGCAGGGATGCTCTTCAGTCTGCCAAGTCCTAGGCACCCTGAGCCTGTGCTGGCTGTTGAGATGCTTCGCTGGGCTGGATGGTGGGTGAGCCACGTTGAGGGGCTGCCTGCTTCTTCATTCCAGTCTTCCCTCCTTCCTCTCCCTCCCTAAACGCAGAGCTTGGGGAGATCTTGGTTTTCCTCCTTCCTCTTTTCTTGACTCCTCTCTTTGCCCTCTTTTCACTTGAACTTGGATCTGGGCTTCCTTGACAAGGAAGTAGGGGTCTCTCTGAGTAACAGAAATGGGCCCCCAGCATCTCCACTCTGTCCTGGGAATGTGCGCATGCCAGAGACCAGAGAAACAGATCTCAGGTGCGGGTTACTTGGGGGCAAGGATGGAGGAAATGTTCTGTGCCATCCTCCCCTTCTTCCCCAATATATCCTCCTACTTTGGCTGGATCATGTAATTTGGGGGGGGCAGCAGTTTCACGTGCCCCACCCACCCCAAGTAGCTGCAGAGACAAAGGTTTGCTTTTCCTTCCCTAGGGGTGGCATCTTAACTGTATGTTTAGAAATGGGGCCTGGGAATGTTGCGGGCTGGGGGGGTCATTTGTGTTCCCGCATAGTGGGGGAGCGGGGATCAGCTATAGGAACTGGGGGTAGTGCAGTCGGTGCTGAAGTACCAGCTGCTCTTTAATAATTAATTCTTCCTACTCACATCCCTTTGAGGAGGGATGTCTGGAACACGGCATCAGGCTCAGCCAGCCTGCTAGAGGACTCACTCCTGTTGGTGGTGGGGGGGGAGGGGGAGACAGCAAGGGGGGGTGGTTCTTGGCATTTTTGGAGCACTGTGGCTTGCTTATGAATGAAAACCTGATGCAGCCTGTGAGGGGGCCTATTGTAGCTGACTTTAGCTAATTAAACTTTCTCTGCCTTTCTTCTTTCCCATCCCACCTCACCCCAGGCCCAGCTCCAGCCCTTTCTTGAATGGCGACCCTGTCTGGTAGTACTGGGAAGAGGATATCATTCTGCCTGAGGTTTTAGGGCAAACATACCCCGTCTTCTGCCCTCTGCCTCCGCCTCCTCCCTTCCTCCCCTCTCACCACCCCCCCTTTTTTTTTTCTAGAAATAGCAGCCTCCTCCATCTGGCTTGTGCAGATGCCTGGAGCTGCGTCTGAGCAGACAAACAGAAATGGGCCGATTGCAAAAATGAATTTGTCAGGCTGGTGCCTTTTTTCCTCCCCTGTCACCCTCCCCCTTTCCCTGGTTTGGGGCCTGGACATCCAAGTCAGCCACTCTTCATGGCTCCAATTCTTCCGGCCTTCTGTTGGCCTATCCTGGGGGAGGCACCAGGCAACAGACGCTCTCGGAGGTTGAGGATGGGGGTAGGCTGTGGCCTGGTCAGGAGGGTCAAGATGACAAGTCTCTAGTGGCTTTGAGTGGGATGTTTTGGCTTGTAATTTTTTTTTTTTTTTTTTGAGACAGAGTTTCCCTCTTGTTGCTCAGGCTGGTGTGCAATGGCATGATCTTGGCTCATGGCAACCTCTGCCTCCCAGGTTCAATCCTGCCTCATCCTCCTTAGTAGCTGGGATTATAGGCATGATTCACCATGCCTGGCTAATTTTATATATTTTTTAATAGAGATGGGGTTTCTCTATGTTGATCAGGCTGGTCTCGAACTCCTGACCTCAGGGGATCCGCCCGCCTCGGCCTTCCAAGATGCTGGGATTATAGGCGTGAGCCACCGAGCTCGGCCGGCTTGTAACTTTTTGATAAGTTGTTGGGGTAGAGTGAAACGAGCTCAGACTCCCAAGACTTGGTTCACACTGCTTGACCCTATCACCTATGACCCAGGGTGTGCCCTGGCCTGGATGCTCTGGCCCTGCCAGGTGTTTTGGGAGGGGGTTGCATGGTGGTACTGGAGTCTAGGTTCCAGAGAGGGTCTCCAAGGGACACCTGATTCCCCAGGAATTCCAAGGGAGTTGTTCGAGGGACAGGATCTCTACGGGGCAGCATTGTGAAGCTGTGGCCTTTGTAGCATTGCACTGTACCATGTGTCCCTCACTTGTCTGCCTTCCTCTTCCCACCTTCTGCCACAGTTTTTATTGCTTATGAATGGGGTGGGAGGTGTCTCCCTAGGGTTTCTGCCCTACCTCCCCCAGTTCAGCCATGAGCTTGTAAGGTGAGATGCAGCCCGTTTCCTTCCTTCATCCTTGCCCGGCTGTCTTGGCTGGAGGTGGGAGGTGGTTGGGGAACCCTAGGGTAGGAGTCTGTCTGGAAGAAAGAGTGGGTGTGAGTTTGTGGGGCAGGACCCTCAGGGTGGCCAGGGGATCTGCCTACTTATGATGTCTTGGAAGCTGAGCCACTTCCTGGTTTGGCATCCAAGTTTTAGGTCATCTGGGACATAGCTCCTGGTCCCTGACTGCTCACTGAGACCCAGCGAATTTCTCTGGCAGATGTGGGAACAAACAACTCAGGTTTTAAACATCAGGCACCCCTTCTCCCCTTCATGCCCCACCCTAGACAAGAATCTGTGCTTGTCCCGATCAGGCCGTAAACACTGCTTTGTTTCTCAGGGAGGCCCAGCCTGTGGCTCTGGTTCTCTTGAGAGATTGATGGGAGTGTTGGCAGACACTCTTTACAGGTGGACGGGGCCCAGGGATCCTGCTGAATTTTATAGTATGGGGAGGAGTAGATGGAGCTGAGTCCTGAGCCTACCATGAGTTCAAGGAGCCGCTCCCTTCCTCTTCTGCCTCAGGGGTGAGGATCAGTACCTTTGAGACCCAGAGGAAGAGTGGGTGGGTTAGGATGATGGGGGCTGCGGGCTGAGCTGAACTGGCTTCTGTACCACTGGGGCTGTGCCTCTTAGTACCTTGCTGTGGAGGTGCCACTCACTGTGGAGATGCCTCTCACTGTGGAGATGGGCTGGGCTACTCAGGCTGCTGGGAATCGTGGGAATTTCTGAACCTGTGTTCCCCAGCCCACGGGAAAGGGTGTGAGCAGGACTGGGCGCCAGCCCTGGTGTGGGCACAGGCTGAACTGTCTGCCCAGGTGGGCCCTGCCAGGGCACCAGCAGCCCTACCTGCCACATTCCTGAGCTTGGCCCCAGCCCTGCGCAGCCTTTTTTGTCCTTATCCCACACCTGTGCTTGTCAGGAGTAACTTAGCCGCTTCAACTCTGCCCCCCAAACTGAGTGCACTTTTCTCCAGCCATAGTGTCCAAGCCCTGTGGGCAAGAGCAGAGAGCAGCAAGCCTGGGACCTCGAGCTCTCGTGTGTGTGTGTGTGTGTGTGTGTGTGTGTGTGTGGGTGGGTGGGTGGGTGGGTGTGTGTGTGTGTGTGTGTGTGTGTGTTTTTCTGCCATAGCTGGCTTCTGGGCTCCAAATGGACCCCACCCTTGGGAATCTGATGAGAATGCAAGGCTTACTGAGAATTAATCCTGCCAGGAGGTGGGGCTGTCTAGGGGGCAGAGCTGATTGTTGGTTCGAGGCTTGGGAAGCAGAGTTAGGGCTTAAACGCCTAGCAGCTTGCAGCCTCCTCTGATGGCTTCCTGCTACCTTGCTTTCATTGGGTGTTGGAGGGCCTGCCTTCATTTGGAAGCAAATGAATGAGATCATGTCTGGGGTGGATCGTGGGCTGTTTAGGGATGGGCCAGGTGGCTGTGTGCATAGTGTCTGAGGCTTGAGGACTAACTGTGGAGCTGGGGCGGGGGAAGGCTGGAGGAGTGGGCATGGGTTGGCAAAGCCATGATCTTGTAATACCTTCTCCTTTACTATATTGGCCTCAGCAGGGCCTTTTGTTCCTTTTGTACAAACTGGGAAAAACTGTCCCTTGTTTTGGGTAGACTCAGCATGTCAGGCCATGGCTTGGCAGGCAGGGCACAGGCCAGATTTCATACCTCCCTAGACCAGACCTCCTTACACAGAGCACTACCTGTACAAGATACACAAAGCCCTGGGCTGGGGCCCTGCACCTGCCGGGCCGCGGTTACTCGATTTGGGATGGAGAGGCCTCTTACTTTCTCAGTTCCTGGAAACAGGAGCTCTTGTCCTGGTTTGTTGTTGAATGGGGGAGACCAAAACAGAAGCATATCATATTTCCAGAGTTGAGAGGCACAAGGATCAGAAACTGGGGAGAAGACTCCCATAGGAGTCCTGGCTTAGGCTACAGAGGCTGGGATACCAGTTTCCCCCTTAACTTCTGCCAAGGACTCCAGATCAGCCCTGCATCTCCCCGCTGCTGTGGATAAAGGTCAGAAGCCCCCCCTGCACTTTCTTCTCTGGTGCACACCTAGTCCCATGGCAGGCACCGTTAGGAATCTATAGGGTCTCCCCACCTGGCGGTAGACACTCACCTGAAAAGGGGTGTGTTGGGTGTGGCCACCATAGCCATTTCCTATCCCTTGGGCTCTGGGAGCCTCATCAGTTAGTAAGAAACCAGGATCTCTCCAGTTCTGGTGACTTCCACCATGGCTGTGGGCAGGTATCTCTCCCTCTCATCCCTCTCATCCCCAGGTGTAAACTGACAAGCTCCAAGGTCTCCTTCAGCTCTCAGATTCCTGAGTTAGGGGCCTCTAACCCTGCTCCATCTCTCCCCAGGGATGCCGTTCTGAGTGCCTGACTGCCTCGCCCCGAAGGATGGCCTCGGATGGGCATTAGAGGCACGGCGGCCCCGGGCTCCCGTCCCGTCCGTCTGTCTGTTATCGTCTGTCTCTCTTGACATCACCGCAGCTCCACCCCCTCCCGTCCCAGCCCCCAACGCCAGCTTCCTGCGGGCCCAGAGCCGGCATGAACTCTCCCAACGAGTCGGGTAAGAGCTGGGAGGTTGGAGAAGAGCACCCTGGGGTAGCTTTGGATGCGATGGGCCGTGTGGGTTTCCCGTCCAGGCCAGCTGACCTTTCTTTCTGAGCTGTAAGGGAATCAGGGGGTCAGGAGTGGAGAACTGTTGCAAGAAAGGCCCATGAGGGAGACCTGGGAAATGAGGGGTCGACGGTCTGGCCGGGTCCTGGGAAGGCATGGGTCCTACTCTGCCCCCAATGCTTGCCCTCCCAACTTAGGGGTGCTCCGTTCTGGCTCCACCTTGCTCTGCTAGCCAAGACAGGTGGGCCGGAGGGGTATGTGTGTCCCTGGATCTCTCTGGGCAGTCTGGGATGATGCTGGAGGAATTTCTTTACTATAGCAGAATGCCCAGCTTTCTTTTTGTGATGGTGGCTTCTTTCCTTGCTGGAATGTTTGTGTTCCATACTTTTTTCTTAGTGGAGGTTTCCAAGGGCACTGGGCCTTAACCTCCGTGTGTGGGTGTTTGGCGTTGGGTGGGAGCGGGGTGATGTGTGTAGAGGAGTCTTGGCTCTCCTCGGAGGTAGACTGCCTCTCTTGGGCCCTGCACATGGTAGATTCCTAATCTGGGGTCTTTTACTGAGATTTCCTGTTCCTCTCTGCTCCTAGGACCCTGTCCAGCGCTACTAGAAATAGTCTACTGGGGGGACTCCAGGCAGCTTTATGTGCAGCTGGGTCTGGATGTGTGCCTGTGAGGCTGTGTTCTGGTGGCCTGAGCTGGACTCTCAGCTGTTTCCAGGGAGGGTCCTGGGGCAGTGGTCAGAGTAATGGCTGCTGTCTCCTTGGCTGTCTCCGTCCGCAGTGTTAAAGGTCCATCTTGTTCAACTTCAGCCCTCCACGCTCATCGTACTCCCATCTTTTTATGCAGGGGTGGGTAGATGTTTCTCCTTTTAGAGATAAGGGTAATTAGGGCCTAGGATGAATACCCATTTGCAGGATTGTACAGAAGCAGCATCAGGGAGGAATCCAGGCCACCCCACATTTTCTTCCCTATCATCCTTCCTGCAGGGTTTGCAGTTCCCCGTCAGGTATTCCTGCCTCTGCCCTTGCCCTCATTCAGCCCATAGGTGCTGGGCCAGGTGGGCTGTCTAGCTCTGCCTTCTTGCTTCCTCCTCTGAGGCTGGGTGGCGAAGGGAAAGGAGAGGCCTGGGTCCTCATCTGTCCCTTGCATGTCTCAGCCGGATGCCACCCCAGCAAGGTCAGCTGCGTCGGGCAGTCGTGCCAGTGGCTTCTTTCCTCTGAGTTGTGACGCCAACCTGTCTGGGAGTCATTTCCAGTCCCGGCTTCCTGTGGGGTTGGGGTCTAACTCTTGTTGGTGGCTTGGAAAGGATATTTCCCAGCTTTGGGGTTTCTTTCCCTCGCAGGGAAATGTGATCGCAATCAACCCAGGATAGATGAAGTTACTGGGTTACCTTTCCAGACGCTGGCGGTCTGTTTCCCTTGCAGCCACCTCTGCGGGAGCTGACAGGAGTGTTGGAGGAGCTGGGCGTGTCCACCAGCACTGGAGGCTGGCGGCTTGAGAGTCACTGCTCGGCCCTGGCTGGGAGGGGCATCCGAGTGGGCCTGTGGATGGGTCCCGCCTCCTGGCTGGTTTTTCCAGCTCCCCCCAGCAGGGGGAGATGCTGTCTTCTCTGTGTGGGGGAAGGAGGGAAGAAAGGAGGGGGCTAGGGATTGAGAACCTCACTTTAGGACTGTTGAGAGGCTTTGGAACTGGGACCACTGCTTGGGGATGTCTGCTTGAAGCCCTTTCTGCAGAGTGTTCTTGGGGTTCTGGGACTGGCTCTCCCAGTTATGGGGTTCTAGCTGCCCTGGGCCAGGGAGATAGCCAGCCTCCCCCCCAGCTCTTCCTTTCTGAGGAGGCTAGTGTCTGCTATTCCCAGAGCTTAGGCTGGCATCTGGGCTAGGGCTGGGGTGCCCAGTGCCTGGCAGAAGCCTGGAAACCACATGCCTTGGAACTCTGCGGAAGTAAAATGAAACCACGAATTATAGCCAGAGCACGTGGGTGTCCACTTCCCCATAGATACCCTGCAGAGAGCCCCAAGAAGGAAAGGTATGGTGCCCCAGGGGAGGAGATAGAGGTGGGAAGGATGGAAATGGTTGGTCCCCAGGGTCTGCTCCAGCCCCAGAGTGCCTCCCACCTTCTCCTCACTTCCCTCCGCACTTGCCTCTTTTCCCAGAGTGCAGAGCAGCAGGCTGGGTAAGGGGCAGAGCTTGTAGTTCCTCTCAGTTCCTCTCATCGTAAAGCTTTTTCTGTGTGGCAAGTCCTCACTGAGTATCACCAACAGGCTCAGCCTGTGGAAGGCAGAAGAAAACATGAGATGAGCCGTCTCTGCCCGTCACGGGGAACATGTTAGCAAGAGAGACTTTCTGGTGAGGGGCAGCAGGTGAAGACTGCCAGTGACTTCCTTCTGGGGCCCACCACCCAGGGACGTGGGAGCTGATCACTTCCCTCTGGCTTGGGCTGCCTGCCAGCCTTTGACCTTATTTACCTCTTTTGCAGTCTTGGAAGCACGGGTGGAGGCTATTGATGGGGCTGCCTGCTTCCCTGAGATCATTTCCTGATCTCTGCCTTTTCTTCAGGCAAAAGGGGTCTTGAGGATTGAGGCTTTCTTTCTTTTTCTGGAACTGATTGCTTCTGCATGTTCTCAGTGGGGCTGAAAGGCCGACAGAATTTTCCTGCAGCTCAGGCTCTGCCCAGCCAGGTTGGAGGAGCCGCCCAGGGGCCTGGGACCCAGGCCAGCTCTGGTTGTACCCTCTTCTCTGTGCTGTTGCCCAGAAGAGCAGGCAAGAGTGAGGCCCACTGTGCAAGCTAGGCTGGGTGGCAGCGGGGCCATGGAGGAGGCGGCCAGGATCCTTCTCCCCAGTGTGGGAGGGAAATAAGCTTCATGACAACACCTGCCTGCCCAGCACCTCCCAGAACCCTCACACTTTCTCTCTTTCCCTTTCCCAGGAGGGAGGGCAGCTCCCCCCTGTCACCCCTGGTCTCTGGGTGACCAGAGAAACTGGGCCATGGGTGTGGGGTGGAGCCAGGAACCTCGGCGTCCTGCCTCCCAGCCTCAGGCTCTGCCTCTGTGCCCTCAGGGAAGGCAGGTAGTGAGAAAGTGGGTCAGTCCTGGCATGGAGCAGGGGTCTGGGAAGTGGACTCCCGGCCTTCCTTCTCTCCAGAGATGCCTCCCGGCACACCTCTGTGCTCACTGCAGAATGGGGCCTGCTTCTCCCCTCCTTTTCCCCGCTCTGTCGTTCCAAAGGGATTGAAGGCTTAGAATGGAATGGCCAGAGGAGGCAGGGTCAACCCTGAGGGGAAGTAGAATATGCCAAAGTAGGTGTTCACATTTTTCCTGGACTTGGCTTCAAATGAGAGGGTTCAGCCAACACCTAGCCTGAGACCTGGCACATGGTGGCTCCCCTTGCCGATGGGCTCCCGCACGGCTGGGCTCGAAGGGTGGGAAAGAACAGGAGGGCGGGCAGGCCTGATGTATCTGGGGCTCAGGGAAGCTGGCATCTCACACTCCATCCAGGATGCTCCTGGGCCAGGAGCTTTTTCACTGTGCACTAAGCAGACCCTGCTTTCTTCCCTTTGGTCAGGGTCCCCCCACCCCTACAGCCTTTGGGCTCGGGAAATAGAACCTAAAGCCAGCGTTAGGCTCTTTCCTTCTTCAGATTCAGAGAGCTAGGAGGTCAGAGTGCAGCCTTTGAGGGAGGGGTGGAGTGAGTCTGGGGAGGACAGTCCTGGGTCTGGGTGAAGCTCATGTACCCCATGCTTGGTGGGTGCTCTGCAAGGTTTATGGGATGATACCTGGGAGCACTGGATGGGAGAGGATGGAAAAGAGAAATGAACTGCAAGGAGAGGGGCTAAAGCATGAAGGACTGAAGTTAGACATTAGGAGGACCTTGTACTACCTGAATCTCAGAAGGAAAAAAAGACATTTGTCCCCATCCCAGACCTCTTCTCTTATTCCCTTGGAGGATTCTGGGAATTGCACTGAGGATTTTCTGGCCACGTCTGACACTTTGCGAGGCTGTTCCAAGCTCCTGGCTCTAGCCACCTCTGGGTGTCCATGTCCTGGGTGCTCCTATCTTCCCGAAGCAGGAAGGCCTCTTTCCTTCGATGTCTGGGTGCTCCAGGTTCTGGGGGCCCTGCTTTTGAGTCCTGGTAACTGATGATTTCCTCTTCTTTAGAACAGGGCTCTCCTGCCACACTTCTGTGCCTGGGGCAGGCAGAGAGAGCTGGGACAGGGCTAGCCAGCCCTTCTGGTTGCTCCTAGCGTGGGTGGGTGGAGTCCTAGGCTGGGAGGGGTTGCTACTCCGGGCTTTCTGGGCTCCCTTGAACCTGCTGCCCATCACTCTGCTGATGGAGACCTTCCCTTCCCTTCCTCTTGAGAGGGCCTTGTTGGCCAGGATGAGCTTGGAACAAGGAGTGGTAAACGGGATCCCCGGACGTACCGTGAAGTGTCCACCAGCGCGAGGCCTCTGAGGGAGTACTGCTCCATTGTCTTTTTCTAGAATCTGCCCTGGCTTAGAAGCTACAGCTCCAGACCGCTGTTTCTTTCCTGGTCCACCACTGGGTACCCCCTGGCAACATATACATCTTGCCAGTCTAGGGCTTGGCAAACCCTGCCTCTGCCTATAGGTGTGGTCCCCCCAGTCCTCTTACTCCCAGTCTGAGGGCAGGGGACCCCTTTGCCATCCCTGACTAGTGGAAGCTGGCTGGGAAATTGGGCTCCAGGAGCCACAGCCACTGTGTCCTTGGTTGGCCAGCTCCTTCTGGGCTCCCAACAAGAGGGTGAGGTCATCCAGTGCAGAGAGAGGACAGGTGTCCCTGGCTCCATGCCTGGAGTGGGGGGCAAGGAGGGGGCTCCAAAATAGCAACTGTGACATCAGGAAGGGGGAGGGGGAGCAGACACAGGAATAACCAGGCTATTAAAAGGCTCTAGTGAGGTCAGGGGGCCAAGTGGGATCTCTGTACCAGTGGGAGGCACAACCTGAGGAGAAGGGGCAGGCCAGGGGTGGGGAGGGCATGGGAGTGGCACCGGTCCTCACGGCGTACCAGCCCCCAGACCCAAGGAGCAGAGTCTGTGCTGCCAGGCCTGAAGCTGGCTGGTGGGGAATGGCTGGATGCTGAAAGACTCCTGACTCTCCCTAGCGAGGCACCAACCTCAAGTCTCTTCCTGCTTGAGCACAGGGTTTATTGTATCTGTTCATGGAAACCCTGGGAAATGGGAGGCAGTGTAGTGTGGTGGTTCGAGCTCAGACTTGAGTCTCAGACATCCCAGCCCTGCCATCTAAGCAGCTGTATGACCCAGGGTGAGTGACCATCTCCCTGTACCTCAGTTTTCCCATCTGTACCTCTCTCCCAAGGTCACCATGCAGAATGAGATGATGTGTTTGATGTGCTTAGCACCACACCTGGCACATGGCCAGGGAGGAGCTGCCTGTACTTCGAGAATGGGCAGTTGTTCCCTGGTCCGCTTTCCCAGGCTTGGGGTGAGGAAAGGGGACCAGGGAACCCCCGTCTGCCCAGGAAGAATATTCCTACCCCCTAGAAAGAAGCTGAGGCTGAGCAGCCTCTGGAGGCGACACTCCAGAATCAGTGGGAGGGAGCTGCCATTTGGCAGGTGTCTGGGGGTCTCTCTGCTGGTTGAAGGAGTGAGGAGGCACTCCACTCCTTCTCAGCTCTGTGGGAGAGCAGAAGTTAAGCAAACCTCCATGGGGCTGTTAGAACTCCAGGGAAGGTGCCTGTCTGCCAGCCTCTCCCAGACCCTCCTATTCCTTTACCTGCTCTGGAAGGCAAGAGGGCAGACGGAGGCTTGAGTCTGGCTTCTTGGTCTCTGTCCCCTGGCTTGCTTGCCAAAAGTAGCAGTCAGAGCCGCTCCCAGATGCATGGGTACCCGGCCGGCGCCCTTCCCCAGCCCAGCCTCTGGCCACCCAGCGCTGTGGCCTTGGCCCTGAGTGCTGGCCCTCCCCCGTTCCCATCCCCCTCGCCTGGCGCTTCCTCCTGGGGTAGAACCGCCTCCCCCCCCCACCATGGGGCCTCCTGGCAGCCGGCCCGCAGCTCCCTGAGCATGCTCCACCTATTTATAGACAGGGCCCTCCCCCAACTGCTATTTCAGTCTCCTGCCAGCTGCCGGCGGCGGCTCATTCGGGAAGGAGGAGCAGGGAGCCGGGCCCAGAGCTGTCACCCAGGATTGGGAGGGAACACAGAGAGCCCGCCTGTCCACTGAGCTCCCCTTCCTGTCCCAAGTGCTCAGCCATACCCCAGCTCCCGGGAACCAAGGAAAGGCTGGTGGTCGCATGCCCCTCTAGAGCAGAGGTGGGCCTGCAGCTCTTGGGCCTCCCTGCCCCTCCTGCCGCCAGGAGTGCCCAGGCCGGATGAGGCACTTCCCCACAGTGCGGGTCCCATTGGCAGTGGCCTGAGGGAACCCCTGCACAGTGCGGGCCGCCCGACCACCTTTCGTTGGGCTGGCTTCCCGCCTCTGGCGGCCCCCTCCCTGGCATGCTGCTGGTGCCCAAGGCTCAGGGGCTCGTGGAGATGCTGCAGACCATCTATGAGACAGAATCCTGTTTCTCAGCAGATGGGATGTCAGGCCGGGAACCATCCTTGGAAATCCTGCCTCGGACTTCTCTGCACAGCATCCCTGTGACAGGTAAGTGCCTTGGCGTCCCTGCCTGCCCTCTGTCATCGGGTATCCTTGTCCCTGGTCTGAGCATCTGGCTCCGAGCCTTGTGCAGATAGCGTTCTGCGTAGATCTGTCTTAAGAATTTTGTTGAGAATACACGGGGCTGGGGAATCCCTGCTCAGAGAGGCCCTTGTCCTCCCTGCCCAGAGCCTGCTGCTCCCCTGTGCCCCGCAGCTGGACTCTGCTGCTCCACTTCCAGTCACTTTGGTCTCTGGCAGGGTCGGCATCCGCTGCTGGGGGCTGGGGGTTACTGGAGGATCCTGGCCTAGTTGGCACTGTGGTCACAGGGGAGGAAGTGGGTCAGTGGCCCGCCTCCTTGCTGCCTGCTCCCCAGGTTTGGGCAGGGGAAGAAGGCGTAGCTAGGTGTCCACAGGAATAAAGGTTAACCCGTCTCCTCTGGCTTGGCTAGAGCATCAAGTCCAGTGACTTCCGCCAAGTCCCCAGCCAGGAGTCTCCTGAGAATCAGACACCTGGGGAGACTTGGTGCGGTCGTGATGGAGTTAGGCATAGGCTAGCAGCTCGGATATTGAGGGGCTTGGCTGCCTTCGCCCCTAGCTGACTCCTAGTAGCGCTTCTCTCCCCAGGTCTGGGTTGATTCCCATGTCATCAGGATGAAGAGGTGTTACTCTGGCTCAGATGGGCTTAGGACCCCCTAATCCTGCCACCCTCTCAACAGTAACCTTTTTTGGCTCTTGGCTAGGGGTGGGGTCCCCCAGAGCTGGGCCCCTCCTTCCCTCACTCCTAGGAACCTGTTGGCAGCATCAAGCCTTTCTGGCACAGCCTCCCCACCAGGCCGGCACCACAAGATGTTTCCTCCAGGGAGGGGCCTGCTGGACCCATGCCTGCTTGGCCCCTCCTGGTAGTGGCTTGGCACTCAAGTGTGGGTGTCTGTGTGTGTGCGTGTGAATGGGGAGTCTTTGCCTGTGGATATGTGGGTGTGCATCCCAAGCTTTGAATTGGAAGGTGGGAACTGTGTGCCTCTGCAGGTCCCTGTGATTTGGCTCTGAGCTGCCCAAGGATAAGGTTGCAGTGTGACTTAGATATGTCAGAGAATGAACGTTTTGGGAGGATTCAGAAAATCTTTGGAACATGGCCTATCATCTGCCCGGGCAGGGATACCCATGCAGTGTTCTCATGTAGGGGCATGGCCCTGGAGACTAGCCCTGCAGGGTATCCATGCAGGCCCCGGGGATAGGGGCCTCACCCTGGGGCCAGCCCTGTAGGCTGGGGCTGGGATGGGGGTATAACCTTGAGGACCAGCTCTATAGGGTACCCACGAAGTCCCCTGAGGTAGGGGCATATGCCTGGGAGCTACCTACACAGGCCCCTGGGATGAGGAATAAACCCAGAGGGCTGGTTCTTATCCTGGTCTGGAGTCCACAGGTCTAGCGAAAGACCCTGCCTGCTTGCCCGTAGTCCATGGCCTCTGGGACTTAAGGTGGTCTCTTGGAAGGCAGAATAATCACGGAGCATTTGCTTGAGGCAGCTCTACCCTGTGTGGCTTATCAGGTCCACCCATCCTGCCCTGTCCCCTCCATTCCTTGCTACCAGCAGCAGCCAGCAGTTGGCCCAAAGTTTCCTCCTTGGCTTGTTTACTCACCTCCTCTCAGACTGTACCCCAGAAACCTCGAAGGCTGGGACCCTGCTCTCTCATCCCCTCCCTAAGCCTGGCTGCCCCTGCTGGACCCCCAGGCAGCCCCTCTCTCCAGATGCCTGTCTCCCCACTCCACCCCCAACACTGGCTGGTGATATGGGGGGTGGACCAAGCCTTCCGAGTGGTGGCTTGGTCCATGCTGGCAGGAGGGAGGTGTGAGTCACCTCAGCGGCTCGGGGAGAGAGCTAAGAATGTTCCCCCTGCGCAGCTCTGATGCTGTGTCTGTGACGCGCTAGGGACAGATATAGGCCTGGAGCTCGGCTGCCTTGTTTTTTTTTTTGGACTCTGGAATGTAAATAGATGTTTCAAATAGAAACACTTTAACCTTTGGGTTAAAAAAAATCCACCCGGGATAAACACGGCCATGAGGGCCTGGGCGGCCTGGTGTTTCCCTCCCCACACCCTCTCCCCATCTCTTGATTGGTCTCCAGACAGGATGCAAGAGCCTGTGGCTGAAAAAGCAGGTGTCCAGGGATGCTTCTTTGGATGGTGTGAATTGCACAGGCCTCCCAAGCCTAAGGGGTTGGGGCAAGGGGCTTTTGAGGGTGTGCCTGCCTGCCACCTCCAGCAGCATCTTGGGAACCCTATTTTAGGGACAGCCTTTGCTCTCTGGGCTGTCTTGGTTTCTGCCAGCACAGCACCTAGCACAGTGCCTGGCACATGGATGAATGAATGTCGCATGGGGAGGGCTGGAGTCCAGGATTGCTGGCAGGATTCCTGGGCTGTATTCTGGGGCTCGGACCTCTAGGTGAATAGAGACAGCTTTAGTGAGTCACCCAATGGGTGAGACAGAGTCTTAACCTACTGAAGGATGGGGCCACTCTACTGTTCTCTCTTGAAGATGGGGCCAGATCTCAGCGTCCGCTCTTGGTGATCAGAGGTCTCCCTTGATGGGTGAGGTCTCTGCCTGGCCACCCTGCCACAGCCCCCCAGTACACAGTGGGCATTACCAGCATCCAAGCTTAGTTCTGGCCTGGGGAGCCTGGGAGTTTTAACTCTAGTATGGGAGTCTCAAGGACACAGAGCTGGGGAATTCTCTGCCTTCCTTATGTGGGCCCTGGATTCCCCTTTGTCCTGTGCTGGGTGGAGCTGATGCCCAGTGTGCGGGACTTTATAAGAAGGCATGGAGGAGGAGTCGGCTTTTCCCGTGGAGGGAGGGTGTGAATCCTGCTTGTGCCAGGAAGGAATGCTGTGGACCCTGGGAAGTGCCATGGGGTCCAGGTTTGGCCTTGGGGCTTTCCGTGAATATTCTTGTTTGTGCTCTTCAGACTTTCCGGGTTTGGTTGTGTGTGTAGGTATGTAGGTGTAAGCATGCCAGGAAGGTAGGAAGGGCAAGACTCAGGGTGAGAGTGGAACTATTATAATGCACTAAGTGACAAGGCTATCAGGTACTTTCTTTTTTCTTTTTTTTTCAGGTACTTTCTTTAACATCTCTCTGTCTCTCTTTTTTTGAAATGGAGTCTTGCTCTGTCACCTAGGCTAGAGTGCAGTGGCGCGATCTCGGCTCACCATAACCTCTGCCTTCTGGGTTCAAGTGATTTTCCTGCCTCAGCCTCCCAAGTAGCTGGGAATTACAGGCATGTGCCACCATGCCCAGCTAATTTTTGTATTTTTAGTAGAGACGGGGGTTTCACTGTGTTAGCTAGGCTGGTCTCGAACTCCTGACCTCGTGATCCACCTGCCCCAGCCTCCCAAAGTGCTGAGAGTACAGGCATGAGCCATAGCCGTAGTTTACAATTGAGAAGGCTCAAGAGAGGTTAAGGGACCTGCCTAAGGGACTTGCTGCACATGGTGGTTCATACCTGTAATCCCAGCACTTTGGGAAGCTGAGGCAGAAGGATCACTTTAGGCTAGGAGTTTGAGACCAGCCTGAGTAACACAGCCAGACCCTGTCTCTACAAAAAAATGTTAAAAAAATTATCCAGGCATAGTGGCATGTACCTGTAGTTCTAGCTACTCAGGAGGCTGAGGCAGGAGGATTGCTTGAGCCCAGGAATTTGAGGCTGCAGTGAGACATGATCTCTAATGACCATTTGGTCAGTGATCTTCCTCCCTGAGGGGACTTTAGCCCAAGGACAGAAGAGGGCTCAGGAACAAAGTTGAATACCAGCCCCCATACAACCTCCTCTGTCCCCCTCCCCCTGCCTCATGCCCTCTTCTTGTTTTTGAGACCCTCAGCTCTCCCTTCCCTGCCACACAGCTGCCAGACAGGAAATCCGATTAACTGTGTCCACACACACAGCTGTAACAGCTGTCAGGCTGGCAGCAGAAATGAGTGCAGGCAGCCTGGGGACACTGTGAGGCAGTGGTTCTCCAACTTTTGGTTGCATCAGAATTACCAAGGGAAGGTATTAAAATGCAGATTCTCAGGCCTTGACACCCCGTCCTCACCACGAAGGTTTGGATTCTCTAGGGCAGCCCAGGAACCAGTGATTTAAACTCATGTCTCACGTGATTCTGATGCGAGTAGACTCAGACCATGCTTTGAGTGAGGGATGAGTGGACAGGGGTCGCAGGGCCCAGCAGTTGGCCAGTGAATCATCAGCATCCCTGGAAGGCCTTGGTGGGTCTTGGGACTCCCGGGAGAAGGGCCTGTGCAGGAGGAGGGAGGCCGTCACCCCAGAGAGAGGCGAATCCCAACTCCCAGCTGCCTGTCAGTCGGGACAGAGGATGTTTCCAGCTGCCAGGGAGCAGGTGTCTAAACCCCAGTGGAATGGGGGATTATGGCAAACAGCCAGGTGGGCAGGGCACCCTGCTGGACACCCAGGGCTGTGCTGTGCTTGGCGATGGAGGCAGATCTGCTCTGGAGCCCCTGGCATTCCAGCCCAGGTGTGGAGCAAACAGTCCTAGCAACAGCTGCAGACTTTGAATGGTTAGTGTACCTTTTACTTGCCAGTAGCTTTGTGCCCAGGTGTATGCCAGAAAATGGCTGGACTGGGAAATATGAATCTGCGTCTCCTCCAGAGAGCATCCCAGGATCAACCACTAACTCCATCTGCACCAGTGAGAGGTGCTTTGTGCCTTCCACCAGGGCTCTGATCCCCTGAGCTTAAGGTCCTTGAGTCAGTCTGCCTCAAAGTTTCCGGGAGTTCCCTACACTCGACTCCATTCTCTCTGCATGCCTGGGCTCTGATGTTCTGGGGCCAACCACGTGCCCTTGTCTAGGTCTCTGGATCCTTAATACAGAGTTCGGCTCCTTGTTGCATCCCTCATTTAGTTTGACACTGGGCCTCAGTGTTTCCCCTTCTGTTTTTTAGTGGGGAGCAGAGAGAGAGCCAGAAGAGCTGGGATTAAGCCCTGGGTCCTCCATCTCCTTCCCGGGTGATCTTGGACAAGTCTCTTCCTTCTCTGGTCTCACTTTCCTTCTCTGAAAACTGGGGGAATTGAGTTGCTGATCTTCAGGCCCTTCCTTCCCTGACACTCTAAGGGTCTCTGAGGTCAGTTTCACGTTGTGTCTGCTTTGTGGGAAGAGGGGCTTAGGGTCTCCCATGTCCTCACCCCAGGAGGGTATGGAATAGAACTGGAGAGCTCTCTCTCCTGCAGTGGTAGTGAGATTAGAGACTGGGGAAGAATTTTGGACTGCTTGCAGCGGGGTCCGAGAGCAAGCACCGAAACTTGTGCTTATCTGTGCTAAGCAATGTTTTTGAGGGACAAAAGGGATCCTGCAGCTGTGGCCTGAGCCATAGAGCACAGAGTGGCCCTTCCTGGAGGCAGTGAGGCAGGTGAGATGGCCTGGAAGTGCGGGAGTGAGAGGGAGGCTGCTCTCAGAGTTTCCTTCTCTGGCATCGATTCCCCAGCCCCTGGGTGCACCGGCTTGTGTTGTGTGCGACCCACAGGAAGGCTTTGTTTGTGACAGGATCACAGAGTGACCTTCAGACAGTCTGAAATGAGTGCTAAGACATCCCTCTGGTGGGAGTCTGAGGCTGGCACCCTTAAAATCCAGGTGGTCCGTGAAGTTGGCCCCACTTAAAAGACTTGGGAGTTCTAAGTATTTCATTTTATGCACTTTATTAATTTTTTTTTTGGAGACGGAATCTTGCTTGGATGCTCAGGCTGGAGCATCTCAGCTCACTGCAACGTCTGCCTCTGGGTTTAAGCGATTCTCCTGCCTCAGCCTCCCAAGTACATGAGCCACCACACCTGGCTAATTTTTGTATTTTTAGTGGAGACGGGGTTTCACCACATTGGCCAGGCTGGTCTCCAACTCCTGACCTCAAGTCATCCACCTGCCTTGGGCCCCCAAGGGATTACAGGTGTGAGCCACTGCACCTGGCTGATTTTATGCACTTTAGAAACATCCTGAGATGGCCAGGCATGGTGGGTGGCTCATGCCTATAATCTGCACTTTGGGAGGCCAAGGCAGGTGGATCAGCTGAGGTCAGTGGTTCGAAACCTGCCTGGTCAACATGGTGAAACTCCATCTCTACTAAAATACAAAATTAGCTGGGTGTGGTGGTGCACAACTGTAATCCCAGCTAGTTGGGAGGCTGAGGCAGGAGAATCCCTTGAACTTGGGAGGTGGAGGTTGCATTGAGCTGAGATTGCACCACTGCACTCCAGCCTGGGCAATAAGAGTGAAACTCCATCTCAAAAAGAAAAAAAAAAAGGAAGCATCCTGAGAAGTGGTCCACATGCTTGACTAGGTTGCCAAGAGTTCAGGACACAAAAAATGTCAGGACATTAATAATAGCCCTGCCTGGCACCTCTTGATCTTCCCAGGCCCTGTGCCAGTCTCCTCCACGTGCATTGTCACGGGCCTAACTACCCTGGGAAGTGGGTGCTGTTCTGCCTCCTCGTTTACAAATGCCTGCATGGAACACAGGGAGGTGCCCCATACCTTGCCCTACAAAGGGGGAGCGCCTGACTTGAACCCTAGCATCCTCTCTCCAGAGCCCTTGCTCTTAACTACTATGTGATGTGTGTTCACTTGTGTTACTTAAGGAATTGTGAAAATTGCTAGGTGAGAGTCAGACCCAGCTTGCCTATGTGGAAATAGTGTCTGAATTGTGGTAGAACCTGTTGAGCCTAAATTGGCCTCACTAGTCACACAAGAGCACAGAAATAGATCATGGGAAACCGTCCTTGCTGGGGAGGGGTCATCGGTGTCACAGCGTCATGGGCTTAGGGTGTGAAATGCTGTTCTCCGCCTCCTTCCAAACTCCCTCAGGCCAGGACAGGAACAAGAGCCTTTCCCCAATCTCCAAGAGACAGAACAAGGTAATTAGAAGCTGCTGACTCCCCAGCCTGGTGAGGGAGGTCCTGAGGGAGTGGGTGCTGGTGGCAGATTCTGCCCTCTAGGGTGGGCCAGTTACCCAGGGCTGTCTATTAAAAAAGGGAACCTGGCCAGGCACGGTGGCTCATGCCTGTAATCCCAGCACTTTGGCAGGCCAAGGCGGGCAGTTAACAAGGTCAACAGATTGGGACCATCCTGGCCAACACGGTGAAACCCTGTCTCTACTAAAAATACAGAAATTAGCTGAGTATAGTGGCACACACCTGTAGTCTCAGCTACTCGGGAGGCTGAGGCTGGAGAATCGCTTGAACCTGGGAGGCGCAGGTTGCAGTGAGCCACTGCGCTCCAGCCTGGGCGACAGAGCGAGACTCCGTCTCAAAAAAAAAAAAAGGAACCTGCCAAAGGTCACACAGTAAGTGAGAGCTGGAGTTTGAACTCAGGTGTCTGGGTAGGAACATTGCTAATCCACATAAAAGCTTCTTTTGTGCAGATTTTTAAAAGGTGGCCCTTCTTCTGGGTGGATACGTCCTCATGCCAGTGTGTGTGGCCTGGCGATTGGAGCTTGGGCGAGATTTCAGCCCCAACTCACTCCTTTAGCTGACAGCCCATGTGCAGGATGCAACCTACACAGCCCTCTGTGCTGGGCCCGTCAGTGAGTCCAGTTTGTTCTCCCAGAGCACAGGAACCATTCTGGCCTCGGGGGCCTCCTGGGGTTCTGAGAGGAGGCTTTGTTTTCTGTCAGTACTGGGGACCACTTGGTCAGTGATCTTCCTCCCTGAGGGGACTTTAGCCCAAGGAGAGAAGGGGGCTCAGGAGCAAAGTTGAACACCAGCCCCCATACAACCTCCCCTACCCTCTCCCCCTGTCTTATCCCCTCTTTCTTGTTTTTGAGACCCTCAGCTGTCCCCGGGCTGGCTTACACTGAACACACAGGACACCCCCACATGGGAGCCAGGCTGCACATGTGTGTGTTGAGTGGGAACCTGCCTTCTGCCGGGAGTCAGGACACCTGGGTTCAGATCCCTATTTTGCTGCTGCTTAGCTGGTAGGATTGTCTGCAGAGCAGCCTAAGAGGCTTGGTTTCCTTGCCTGTGCCATGAGGGTGTTCAAACATGATCTCCAAGGTCCCTTTCACTCTCTCCTCTTGTGAAGGCAGCTCCTCAGATCCAGGGAGTGTCTGCACGGGCCTGATTTATGTCCTGTATAGACATTCCAAGAGGCATAATAATGCCCCACGCTGCCGGGCGCGGTGGCTCATGCCTGTAATCCCAGCAGTTTGGGAGGCTGAGGCGAGTGGATCACAAGGTCAGGAGTTCGAGATCAGCCTGGCCAACATGGTGAAACGCGGTCTCTACTAAAAATACAAAAATTAGCTGGGCATGTTGGCACATGCCTGTAGTCCCAGCTACCCAGGAGGCTGAGGCAGGAGAATCGCTTGAGCCCAGGAAGTAGAGGTTGCAGTGAGCCGAGATCGCGCCATTGCACTCTAGCCTGGCGACAGAGTGAGTCTCCATCTCAAAAAAAAAAGATAATAATGCCCCATGCCTTGTACTGTATGCCCCCTGGGTTCCCTTCTCCTAGCCTTATGGGGCTGGTGGCTCCTGGAGCAGGGTCTTTTTAAAAATTAATTTTATTATTATTTTTTATTTATTTTAGAGGCGGGTGCTAAGCCTCTTGGGTCTGCCGGGCAGGTCCGAACTGTGCCAGCAGCTCGCTCCCCCCAGGGCTTCTCTAGGGGGAACTGAAGGTCCCATTTCCCTGCTGGCCAGCGTTCCTGTCACAGGGATTCTGAGTTGGAGGTGTTGTCTCTGAGAGAGGGCTTGGAGCTGGGCCGCAGCTCATGGTGTGTTCAGAGCAGGAGGGAGGCCTGGCCTTGCTCTTGGGAAGCTAGATGTTTATTATTATTATTATTATCATTTTTTATAAAGACGGGGTTTCACCATGTTGGTCAGGCTGGTCTTGAACTCCTGACCTCAGGTGATCCGCCTGCCTTGGCCTCCAAAGTGCTTGGATTACAGGCGTGAGCCACCACGCCCAGCCTAGATGTTTTTTATTGTGAACTCTTGTTCCCAAGGCACTGCTAAAACCTGCCCCTCACGGCCCAGAGCCCCGTGTCTGCTTGGAGGCAGTGTCTCTTTGCCTGGACACCCTTTTTTGTAGACCAAGGCTGTGCTGGCAGTAGTCTCAGGGGTTGCCCCATGAGCACCTACGTCATCTCCCCCAGAGGGGTAGGCTCTCTTGCAAGCTGCCTGAAGAATCTGCCGAAGAAGCCCCCACTGGACTAACAGGGTTCCTGAAGAGGAGGCAGGCCCAGCTGCATGGGAAGGAAGTGTCACTCAGGTGGTGCACTGCCCATGGCCACTTGTGCCTGTGAGCTGGGCAGGGCAGCTCCTGAGCCAGAGCTTTGCTATTTTCCCGGCTCTGGCATAGCTAGAAACACACAGCCCCGCCCACCCAGCCACCCAGGCTAGGACTTCCCATGGAGGCAGGGTGGTCAGCCCTGCAGAAAACCAGAGGACAGGATGGTGCTGCTGCTTGTTCCTGAGGCCACCACTCCCAGGAGGAGGAATGCTGTTAGTCCCAGGAAAGAGGAAAGTATAGAGCCAAGTGTGGGGGCCCAGGGTTTTCCCCAGAGTCTTGCCTCCAACCTCCCCAGAAGGTGGCTCTGTTGGGCGCCTGGCCTCTTGATTCCCATCAGAGTGAGGCCCTGAGGGGTGAGGGAAGGACCCAGGGCTTTGTCCTCCTCTGTGACCTTTCCCTGGCCTTTTCTTTTTTTTTGAGACAGGGTTTCACTCTTGTTGCCCAGGCTGGAGTGCAATGGTACGATCTCGGCTCAATGCAACTTCTGCCTCCTGGGTTTAAGTGATTCTTCTGTCTCAGCCTCCCAAGTAGCTGGGATCACAGGCATGTACCACCATGCCTGGCTAATTTTGTATTTTTACTGGAGATGGGGTTTCTCCATGTTGGTCAGGCTGGTTTCGAACTCCCAACCTCAGGTGATCTGCCAGCCTCAGCCTCCCAAAGTATTAGGATTACAGGTGTGAGCCACCGCGCCTGGCCCTCCCTGGCGTTTCAGTGGGGCTCTTTGCTAGCTAGAGCTCCTGACCTATCCCCTTAGGAAACAATGTCCCTTCGTCTACCCTCTTTTTTTTTTCTTGAGATGGAGACTCGCTCTGTCACCCAGGCTAGGGTGCAGTGGCATGATCTAGGCTTACTGCAACCTCCACCTCCCAGGTTCAAGAATTCTCCCTGCCTCGGCCTCCTGAGTAGCTGAGATTACAAGCACCCGCTGCCATGCCCAGCTAATTTTTGTATTTTTTAGTGATTACAAGCGCTCGATACCACAACTGGCATTTTTTTTTTTTTGAGGTGGAGTCTCACTGTCACCAGGCTGAAGTGCAGTGGCTTGATCTCAGATCACTGCAGCCTCTGCCTCCCGGGTTCAAACGAGTTTCCTGCCTCCACGCCCAGCTAATTTTTGTATTTTTAGTAGAGACGGAGTTTCACCATGTTGGCCAGGCTGGTCTCAATCTCCTGACCTAGTAATCCACCCGCCTTGGCCTCCCAAAGTGCTGGGATTACAGGCGTGAGCCACCGCACTGGGCCAATTTTTATATTTTTTGGTAGAGATGGGGTTTTGCATTGTTGGCCAAGCTGGTCTTGAACTCCTGACCTCAGGTGATCCTCCTGCCTCAGCCTCCGAAAGTGCTAGGATTATAGGCGTGAGCCACCACACCCAGCCCATCTACCCTCTACTTTTCCCAGAGGGTCCCCAGCCACCTTTGGTCCACCAGGAGGCAGCCAAGAGCCTCTTCCTATCATGACACACCCAATTCCCCTTCCAGGTGCTTGGTGCTGATGGCAGCTGCTACCACCTGCTCTGCTCATGCCAGGCTGGCAGAGGACACAGATCGTTGAGAGAGTGCAAGCCTAGCCAGGCTCCAGGGTCTGTGCCTGGTAGATCTACTCATGGGGCTCCCCTCCTTTCCCTGACTTAGGCCGAGCAGCCATGGCCCCTTCCACTTTGGGTGGAGCAGGTTGCCACCTGGCAAACCCCTGGGGTGCTGCATGCCACCCAGGCCCTGCAAATTAATATTATGGAGTCGCCTGTGCTTCCAGTTCGCATAGGAACGAGGCTGCATGGCAGAGCCCTCTGCCCACCCTGCCACCTGCATACCAATAGGGCTGTGGCTCCCACTGTAGCTACGAGCCTGACATCGCTGCGGCTGCAGTGGCAGTGACAGTCTGGTGGGAGATTCCCCTTCCTGAACCCATGTGCTCTCTGCAGGGCTCCTGCAAGGGAAGCCAGTACTGCTGGCAGCAGTTTCAGCCTGAGGCAGGGTTATCTGCTGGGAGCCGGGAGTGCTTGGACCCCTGCCCTTCCCTGGGCGGGCGGGCTGGCTGGCATCCGGCTCCTGCAACCCCGCCATTGCTGGGAGCAGCAGGTTGAAGCCCGTCCACTTTTTGGCTTGGTGATCAGAATTCCACTGGCCAAGCTGGCCTTGCCTAAGAACAGATAACCATCCGGCCAGCTCAGGGCCTTGCTGAGCACTTCACGGGTTGGGGAGTTCTGAGCTGGCTGCCATTTCCTTGCCACCATCGTGGACTGTGGCTGGCTACCTCCAGGAAGGCCTTCTGCAGTTTCCAAGGACCCTTCCTCCTGGTGCTGGGGCAGGACATGGGTTGGGAAGGAGGGTGAGTTGAGTATGTGTAACTCCACCATGTGGCCACTTCTGCACATGTGGCTCTGGCCTTGTGGCCACAGAGTCGTCAGTACGGCTAGCGGGCAAACCACAGAGGAACGTTCCCAGTCATGCTTGGGGGAGAAGAGGCTGGCTAGTGGGGACTGCGACATCGTGCTTAGCCTTTACCGTCTCCACCCCACCCTGCCTGCAGGGGTTCCAGAGGCCATACCTGGTGGCCTTGGCCTCCAGCAGGCCTTGCTCCTGCCTTGGTGACACTCATTCAGTGCTAGGTTCTCTGGAGAGATCCAGAGCCATCTACACAGGTGTGGGGGCCTCTCTTAGCCCACCCTTTGCCACCTCCCACCTCCCACCTTCCTCTCTTCTGAAAATTTTTCGGCCAGTGCGATGGGCTATAATCCCTGCACTTTGGGAGGTCGAGGCAGGTGGATCACCTATGGTCAGGAGTTCAAGACCAGCCTGACCAACATGGTGAAACCCCGTTTCTATTAAAAATACAAAAATTAGCTGGGCGTGGTGTAATCCCAGCCACTTGGGAGTCTGAGGCAGGAGAATCGCTTGAACCCAGGTGGTGGAAGTTGCAGTGAGACTCTCAGAAAAAAAAAAAACAACTTTTTTTTTTTTCTCTCTCTCCTCTTAATGCTGGGGGGTGGCCTGGAGAGAGGCCAGCTCATGAGGGCAGAAGCACTGGTAGCCAGAAGGATATTGGAGTCCTTTCCGCCCAGCCCTGGGCCGGAGTGGGCCACTTTGCCACAGGAGGGCCTTCCCAGCCCCTCGTGACCTCCCTGGGCTGTAGCGAGGAGAGTGAGGGCTTTCTTTGGAGAAAGAAGTAGAAGAGAAACAGGAATGGGTTGGCCCTGCCTCTCTCACTTCCGCCTTCCCAGGCAGTGAAGGTATCCTGCCTTCCCCTTCCTGGCTGGAGGCTTTGTGGGGCGTGGGCTGGGCTTGGGGCTCCCTGCTGGTGTGTTGTTTGCCTGGTTGTCTTGACAACCACGGGGCAGTGGTGGGGAGTGACATGCAGTGACCAGAAGATCTTGTGTAGGGACAAAGAGGTGGAGACCCAGCCTTCCCATAAGCCCATTGGAACCTCATGCACTCCCTGAGCTGCTCGGCCCATTGTCCACGTGGGGCCTGGACGCAAGGTCTGGGAACCGAGCAGGCCCTCCCTCCACTGCCTTCCCCTCCCCGGCAGCCTCCTTCTCCCCAGACGGTTCTCCCTAGGATGAGAGTTCTGAGATCTCTGCCGAAGCTCCCGCCCTCCCCCTGCCCTTACCCTTCTTCCTGTCTGATTCCCTTTCCTTTCCTGTCTCCTCCTCCCACCTCCTCCCTGCTGCCCCGCCCGCCCATCCTCTCATTCCCCCTCCCCCCAGGCACAGCTGCTGTTTGGCTCACTCTATATATAGCCGCATTTCAGGGTAATTACAATAAAACTGTTGAAAGGAGATAATCCAGCAAAGGAAGTGAGTCTGACTCCCAGCCCCCTCCTTTCCCGGGCTTGGTGCAGCCCTGCACCCCGTTTCCCCAAGGCCTTCTGTTCCCACCCCACCCCGATTCCCACAGCCTCTCCCTCCTGCCCCAGATAGGGATGAGGCCCCAGAATGGGACAGAGAATAGGAATATCCAGAAGGTCTCCACCAGCCTCTCCTGGGGTTACCAAGGGCTCCATCAGTTCTAGAACCAACCTCTGTGCCTCAGTTTCTCTTCTAGTATGAGGCTTTGCATGGAGCATGGTGTTGAGAAATGGGAGTGGGCACAGGACAGTGGTTAAAAGCTTACGATTTGCACTAACATTCTGGTTCTTTGATTGCCTGGCTGTGTTTGGTTGCTACTTAAACTTCTCTTAACCTCAGTTTCCTCATCAGGAAAATGGGGTGATAATAGTACCCAAGTTCTACCTAACCATGACATTTAAATGAGTCATTCTTATAAAATGCCCAGAGGTATGTTGATTATCAATGACAATATTATGTGTTGAAGGCTGGGCAGTGGCTCACATCCATAATCCTAGCACTTTGGGAGGCTGAGGTGGGAGGATCACTTGAGCCTAGGAGTTAAAGGCCAGCTTGAGACCCTGTCTGTACTTAAGATTTAAAAATTAGCCTGGTGCATTGGCGTGCTCCTGTAGTCCCAGCTACTTGGGAAGCTGAGGCGGGAGAGTTGCTTGACGTCGATGCTGTCGTGAGCCATGATCATGCCATTGCATTCCAGCCTGGGCGACACTGCAAGACCTTGTCTCTAATATATATGTAGGTAGATACACACACACACACACACACACACACACACACACACACACACACAAAATGTGTTTAGTACTCAAAATCTGTCAGGTACAGCTTCATGCTTATGCATATTTTCTTTGTTTGAGACAGTCTTGCTCTGTTGCCCTGGCTGGAGTGCAGCTGCATATCTCGGCTCACTGCAGCCTCCGCCTCCCAGGGTGTAAGAGATTCTCCTGCCTCAGCGACCTGGGGAGCTGGGATTACAGGCGTGCACCATCACGCCCAGCTAATTTTTGTATTTTTAGTAGAGAGGGGATTTCACCGTGTTGGCCAGGCTGGTCTCAAACTCCTGGCCTCAAGTGATCCGCCTGCCTCAGCCTCCCAAAGTGCTGGAATTACAGGTGTGAGCCACTGCGCTCGGCCCATATTTTCCTATTGAATTTCATGGCTTCAGCCTCATTTAATTAAGGCAAAATGTTGCATCCATGGAGCAGAGGGATTTGACTTCCCCTCTGTCTCTGTTCTCTTTGGGTCTCCTAGAATCCTACCTGGTAGCCTTTGGGCCACAGGCATGGCTGCAGTCTGGGGCTGGGTCGACTAACTCCTTCCTGTCTCTTCTGCCCGCAGTGGAGGTGAAGCCGGTGCTGCCAGGAGCCATGCCCAGCTCCATGGGGGGTGGGGGTGGAGGCAGCCCCAGCCCTGTGGAGCTACGGGGGGCTCTGGTGGGCTCTGTGGACCCCACACTGCGGGAGCAGCAACTGCAGCAGGAGCTCTTGGCGCTCAAGCAGCAGCAGCAGCTGCAGAAACAGCTCCTGTTCGCTGAGTTCCAGAAACAGCATGACCACCTGACAAGGCAGCATGAGGTCCAGCTGCAGAAGCACCTCAAGGTGAGCGAGGGGGGCGTGGGGGGCCGCCCCGACCTCCAACCCCCGCCCGGGCCTGGCTCACTCCTGCCTCCCTCCCCATGCCCCTGCAGCAGCAGCAGGAGATGCTGGCAGCCAAACAGCAGCAGGAGATGCTGGCAGCCAAGCGGCAGCAGGAGCTGGAGCAGCAGCGGCAGCGGGAGCAGCAGCGGCAGGAAGAGCTGGAGAAGCAGCGGCTGGAGCAGCAGCTGCTCATCCTGCGGAACAAGGAGAAGAGCAAAGAGAGTAAGGCGTGGCCTCCTGGGACCTCCTAAGGCCCCGCCCATGACACCTGTCCCTGCCGTGGGGAGTCTGGCCCCAAGCAGCCAGGTCAGTTGTGCCCTGTCCTGCAGGTGCCATTGCCAGCACCGAGGTAAAGCTGAGGCTCCAGGAATTCCTCTTGTCGAAGTCAAAGGAGCCCACACCAGGCGGCCTCAACCATTCCCTCCCACAGCACCCCAAATGCTGGTAATGGCCCTGGGCAGGCATGGGTGGGCAGAGGTGAGCTGCTCAGGGGCTGCCTGGCTACAGGATGGCGAGGGGCTTCTGCCCGATGCCCATATACAGGCCTTGCAATCTCTCCTTGGAGATAGGACGCCCCCATCCCTGTTTATTTTCTCATTCCTTCCCCAAGATCCATGTCCTCTTCCTGTATGCAAAGGAGTTTTCATAAGTGGAGATGGCCAAGTGGCAGGTCCAGCAGGCTGGGTGGTAACCTCGGTCTGCTTCCGTCCCCAACCCCACCTTCAGGGGAGCCCACCATGCTTCTTTGGACCAGAGTTCCCCTCCCCAGAGCGGCCCCCCTGGGACGCCTCCCTCCTACAAACTGCCTTTGCCTGGGCCCTACGACAGTCGAGACGACTTCCCCCTCCGCAAAACAGGTGAGTGAATCCCCAACTTGGCCTCCCAGAATATGGCTCCTGGGAGGCAGGGGTGGGCTTTGTGGCAGGGTCAGCCCTGACCACAGTGGACTCGGCTGCAGGTGTGTGCTCTATGCACATATCTGAACCTCGGTTACCTTCTCTCCAGCCTCTGAACCCAACTTGAAAGTGCGTTCAAGGCTAAAACAGAAGGTGGCAGAGCGGAGAAGCAGTCCCCTCCTGCGTCGCAAGGATGGAACTGTTATTAGCACCTTTAAGAAGAGAGCTGTTGAGATCACAGGTGCTGGGCCTGGGGGTAAGGGCTGCTCTCCTGTTACCTGTTCTGAGGGTTGGGAATCAGGGGAAAGGGGCTAGTTCAGAGCAGGCCCAGGTGACAGCCACTTCTCCTATAGCGTCGTCCGTGTGTAACAGCGCACCAGGCTCCGGCCCCAGCTCTCCCAACAGCTCCCACAGCACCATCGCTGAGAATGGCTTTACTGGCTCAGTCCCCAACATCCCTACTGAGGTACAGGCCTGGTTGAGGGCTGGTTGGGGTGGGACAGAGCTGCTCTCCCTCCCTTAGAAGATGGAGTACAGCCCCTTCCAGTCTGTCTGGCTGAGTGCCCACCAGAGACCTCTCTGCCCATATGAATAGGCTGGAGAGTCCTTGCTTGAAATTAATTGCCTTGAAGGGGGATTTGTCCTACAGGACTGTGAAGAGCTCTGATGGCTCAGTCTCCCTCAGTGGGAGCTCAGGGTAGAGGGAACTGGGCACCATTCAGAGACCTTGGCCTTGGCCCCAGGTTGCCCTCCCTTGTCGCCTCCCCTTTGCTCACTCTCATAGCTGTCTCTTCTGACTGCTTCCCAGATGCTCCCCCAGCACCGAGCCCTCCCTCTGGACAGCTCCCCCAACCAGTTCAGCCTCTACACATCTCCCTCTCTGCCTAACATCTCCCTAGGGCTGCAGGCCACGGTCACTGTCACCAACTCGCACCTCACCGTAAGTACAGGGCACATACCCCGTCCTCCCTCTGGTATTGAGGTCAGAGGTCCTGGATGCCCCCAGCTGGGGCTTTTGCTCTTCCAAAGCCGTAAGGGAGATCGCTTGGCCCTACCCAGAGCTGGTGGGTAGATAGCAGGTAGATGGGGATGCTGGTCCAAAGTTGGCAGGACTGAGGCTGTATAAGCCCCTCCCTCCACCCCCCAGGCCTCCCCGAAGCTGTCGACGCAGCAGGAGGCCGAGAGGCAGGCCCTCCAGTCCCTGCGGCAGGGTGGCATGCTGACTGGCAAGTTCATGAGCACATCCTCTATCCCGGGCTGCCTGCTGGGCGTGGCACTGGAGGGCGACGGGAGCCCCCATGGACATGCCTCCCTGCTGCAGCACGTGCTACTGCTGGAGCAAGCCCGGCAGCAGAGCACCCTCATTGCTGGTGAGTGGGCAGGCAGCTGTGCAAGGGAGGGGCTCAGGTCAGGACCAACAGCCAGGGATACTCTGCAGCCCTGCTGTCACAGCTCCCCTCAGCAGCAGGGATTTCTTCCACAGTCTAGAAACATGGGCTACCTTATGGGATGCCAGGCACTGTTCTTGACAAAATCTGCTGCCATCTTGGAGTTCACATCCCAGAGCAGTGCTGTTCAGTAGAAACAACACAACGTGCATATGTCATTTCTAGTAGCCACACTGAAAAATGTAAAAAGAAACAAGTGGAGCTGGACGTGGTAGCTCACTGTGATCCCAGCACTTTTGGAGGCCAAGGCAGGTAGGTCACTTGAGATCAGGAGCTTGAGACCAGCCTGGCCAACATAGTGAAACCCTATCTCTACTAAAATTACAGAAATTAGCTGGGTGCTGTGGTGGGCTCCTGTAATCCCGGCTACTCAGGAGGCTGAGGCAGGAGAATCGCTTGAACCCAGGAGGCAGAGGTTGCAGTGAGCCAAGATCACACCATTGCACTCCAGCCAGGGCGATAGAGCAAGACTCCATCTCAAAAAAAAAAGAAGCAAGTGGAATTAATTTTACAACATATATTTAACTCAGTATATCCAGAATATTATCATTTCTGTAATATATGTGCATATCTTTTTATTTATTTATTTTCCTGAGTTTCACTCAGTCGCCCAGGCTGGAGTGCAGTCGTACAATCTCGGCTCACTGCCACTTCTGCCTTCTGGGTTCAAGTAATTCTCCTGCCTCAGCCTCCTGAGTAGCTGGGATTACAGGAGCCCACCAAGGCACCCAGCTAATTTTTTGTATTTTTAGTAGAGACCAGGTTTCACCATGTTGGCCAGACTGGTCTCAAACTCCTGACCTTAGGTGATCTGCCTACCTTGGCCTCCCAAAGTGCTGGGATTACAGATGTGGGCCACCATGCCCAGCCATGAGGTTTTTATTTTTTTATTTTTATTTTTGAGTCAGAGTCTCGCTCTGTCGCCCAGGCTGGAGTGCAGTGGTGCGATTTCAGTTCACTGCAGCCTCCGCTTCCTGGGTTCAAGTGATTCTCCTGCCTCAGCCTCCTGAATAGTTGAAATTACAGGCGTGCGCCACCACACCTGGCTAATTTTTGTATTTTTAGTAGAAACAGGGTTTCACTATGTTGCCCAGGCTGGTCTTTGTTTTGTTTTTTTGAGACAGAGTCTCATTCTGTCACCAGGCTGGAGTGCAATGGCGGGATCTCGGCTCACTGCAACCCCCGCCTCCTGTTCAAGCAGTTGTTTTGCTTCAGCCTCCTGAGTAGTTGGGACTACAGACATCAGCCACCACACCTAGCTAATTTTTTTTTTTTTTTTTTGAGACGAAGTTTCACTCTTGTTGCCCAGGCTGGAATGCAGTGGCATGATCTCAGCTGACTGCAACCTCTGCCTCTCAGGTTCAAGTGATTCTCCTGCCTCAGCCTCCCAAGTAGCTGGGATTACAGGCATGCGTCACCACGCCCAGCTAATTTTTTGTATTTTTATTAGAGACGGGGTTTCACCATGTTGGCCAGGCTTGTGTCGAACTCCTGACCTCAGGTAGTTTATCCGACCTGGCCTCCCGGAGTGCTGGAATTACAGGCGTGAGCCATTGTGCCTGGCTTCCCAGGTTGGTCTTGAACTCCTGGGCTCAAGCCATCCTCCTGCCTTGGCCTCTCAAAGTGCTGGGATTACGGGTGTGAGCTGCACTGTGTCTGGCCAACATGCAATTACCAATGAGATATTTTGCTTTTTGTTTCATACTAAGTCTTTGAAATCTAGTGTATACGTCACACTGACGTCACATTTCACTTAGATAGGCTGTGTTGAAGGGCTCGGTAGTCACGTGTAACCAGTAGCCATGGGACGGGACAGCACAGCTTTAGACAGCCCTTAATTAAGTACCTGTTGGCATTAGAAGAGGTTCTGCTTGAAAGATACATGATCCTGGCCCCCAGGGCTTCCTGGCCTGGCACGATCCACTGGGGTCCACGATCAAGGAGGCCTTGTTGCACTTGGGGAGAACATGTCATTGTTCACTCAAACAGGGCTCCAGACTACATGTGTACTCAGTTTATTCAGTTAAGCAAATAAAAGGGAAAAGATGGTGAATCCAGAAAGGCTTCCTGGAGGCAGTACCTTAGAGCTGTGAAACTTCAGTCGTGGGGAAGAGGAAGAATGGGGCTCAGGTTTGGGTGGAGGGTGCTCCAGGTCCCCCAGGGTGTTTCATGACTATTTAGGTGGTGATATTCCAGAGGGGATATGGGGGCAAGATGCGGGCTTGGGGGGCAGTCAGGTGCCCTGACAATGGTGCTTAGTCGTCACCCCTAACTCCATAGTGCCGCTCCATGGGCAGTCCCCACTAGTGACGGGTGAACGTGTGGCCACCAGCATGCGGACAGTGGGCAAGCTCCCACGGCATCGGCCGCTGAGCCGCACTCAGTCCTCACCGCTGCCGCAGAGTCCCCAGGCCCTGCAGCAGCTGGTCATGCAACAGCAGCACCAGCAGTTCCTGGAGAAGCAGAAGCAGCAGCAGCTGCAGCTGGGCAAGGTGAGCCTAGAGAGGTGAATGGCCTGGGGCTGTGCTGGGGGCAGGACGCAGGTGAGCACCAGGCTGGCAGAAAAGTCCTCCTCTCAGGCCAGGTGCAGTGGCTCACACCTGTAATCCCAGAAATTTGGGAGGCTCAGGTGGGCGGATCCCCTGAGGTCAGGAGTTTGAGACCAGCCTGGCCAACATGGTGAAACTTTGTTCTCTACTAAAAACACAAAAATTAGCTGGGCGTGGTGGCAGGTGCGTGTAATCCCAGCTACTCGGGAGGCTGAGGCAGGAGCATCGCTTGAACCCAGGAGGCGGAGGTTGCAGTGAGCCGAGATCACACCATTGCACTCCAGCCTGGGCAACAAGAGCAAGACTCCATCTCAAAAAAAAAAAAAAGCAAAAATTAGCTGGGCATGGTGGCATGCACCTATAATCCCAGCCACTGGGGAGGCTGAGGCAGGAGAATCTCTTGAATCTGGGAGGCAGAGGTTGCAGTGAGCTGAGATTGAGCCACTGCATTCCAGTCTGGGCAACTGAGGGAGACTGTCTCAAGAAGAAAAAAAAAGAGCCCTCCTCTCAGAGGAGCCACCTGGCCTTTTTCTAACTCACACAGAAGCTCTGCCTGGAAGAAGGGAGTGAGGGAAGAATAACCGGTCTGGGTTCCAGGCTGCTTCCAGCTGATGTGCCTCTGTTTCTGTTACCAGATCCTCACCAAAACAGGGGAGCTGCCCAGGCAGCCCACCACCCACCCTGAGGAAACAGAGGAGGAGCTCACGGAGCAGCAGGAGGCCTTGCTGGGGGAGGGAGCCCTGACCATGCCCCGGGAGGGCTCCACAGAGAGTGAGAGCACACAGGAAGACCTGGAGGAGGAGGAGGAGGAGGAAGAGGATGGGGAGGAGGAGGACTGCATCCAGGTCAAGGACGAGGAGGGCGAGAGTGGTGCTGAGGAGGGGCCCAACTCGGAGGAGCCCAGTGCTGGTTACAAAAAGGTGAGCCCCGTCCCTGGTCCGTGGTCCCAGCCCTTAGTCACCACCCCTCTATCCTTCCCCGCTGCTGCCTCTGCCCTTGTCTTTCCCTTTCCCTCATCTGCAGTTTCCAGGCCTTGCAGGAGCTGCGTTCTGTAGAGAGCAAAAGGGGAGTGGGAAGGAGGCCATCCAGGAGAAGGGGGAGCTGTTTGTGTTGATCTCAGAGCTGTGTCTGTCCTAGGCTGCCAGTTCCCTCCCTGCATGTATGATACTGGCCTGCCTCTCTGCTTGTGTCTGTGTGTGTGCGTACGTGGGTGTGTGCGTGTGCACACATGGCCTATGTGTATCTGCGTTTCTGCCTGCGTAG
This sequence comes from Alouatta palliata, assembly GCA_004027835.1. Classification (NCBI taxonomy): domain Eukaryota; kingdom Metazoa; phylum Chordata; class Mammalia; order Primates; family Atelidae; genus Alouatta; species Alouatta palliata. The sequence goes on from PVKV010011651.1 coordinate 54,551, forward strand.
GGCCGGCTGTGCGTCGGTCCCTGTGCGTGCCTCTGCGCGTGTGTACACACACGCTCCCGCTGTTACTACAGTTGCCTCGAGCCTAGCTGGCACTCCATTCATTGCGGACACAGCCACAGCGGAGCCCTCTGGGCCTGACTCATCCCGCCCCCGCCCCACCCCCCGCCCCCGCCCCTCCCAGCCTCTTACCTCAATGCTACTCTTTGATGTGACTCATCACATCCCCCCCATCCCTCTCTGTCTCACAAGAGATGTGTCTCCTGTCCCAGGAGGGAGCAAGTGGGAGGAGGTGAGGGAAGGAGGAGACTTAGAAGAAAAGTGCTGGATTGGGACTCCCCTGGAGGCCCTGCCTTCACCCCTGTCCAGGCTGAGTCTGACCTTGGCCCCCTCCCATGGTCTTCCCCTCCAGCTATTCTCAGATGCCCAGCAGCTGCAGCCACTGCAGGTGTACCAGGCGCCCCTCAGCCTGGCCACTGTGCCTCACCAGGCCCTGGGCCGCACCCAGTCCTCCCCTGCTGCCCCTGGGGGCATGAAGAGCCCTCCAGACCAGCCCGTGAAACACCTCTTCACCACAGGTGAGTCCCCACCACCAGTTATGTCCTTCGGCCAGGCAGGGGGCCTGTGCGTGGTGTCTGGTCCGTAGGCAGGGGGAAGAGGCTGCTGGAGCCCCTGAGGCACCCTGAAAGGCGGGGACACAGGCCTTCATTCTCTCCCTGTACCCCAGAGCTGTTCGTGGTAGTGGCAGGGCCTTCTGCCTCAGCTGGGAGAGTGGATAGCTCCACCTTTGCCCACTGGGCATGTTTCTCACCCCACGGAAGGAAGGACTGCCCCACAGCCTGAAGTGCTCGGTAGAGAGAGCCTGCTGCCCCTATTGGGCCCTGCCCTTCGACCTTCCCTTCCTTCTCCCTGTGAGGTCTGGGATGAGACCAGAGTCCTCTTCCCCATGAAGCTGCCACAGGCTGGGCTCTGGGAGGACACAGACATCCCTGAGGGTGGTCCCATGTCACCAGTGGGGAGTAAGACACAGGTTTGGCAGGAGGGGGAAGCAGGAGGTGCTGTGAGAAGGGTGCAGCTGAGGGGTGCAGCCGGCAGAGGTCGGACCTGTGGGGTATCCAGGGCAGCCTTGCTGGGGTTGAGGAGCACAGAAGCTTCTGACAGGCAATAATGGAGCAAAGGAATTTCAGCAGTTGAGATGGGGCAAAGGCTGGAGAGGAAAAGCCAGGTGCAGTGTCTCACACCTATAATCCAAGCATCTTGGGAGGCCAAAGAGAGAGGATCACTTGAGCCCAGGAGTCAGAGACCAGTGTGAGCAATATAGTGAGACCATGTCTCTTAAAAAAAAAAAAAAAAAAAAGCTAGGTGTGGTAGCGCATGCCTGTAGTGCCAGCTACTCAGAACACTGAGGTGGGAGGATCGCTTGAGCACAGGGTGGTGGGGGGGCTGTGGTCGAGGCTGCAGTGAGCTAACAGCACTGCACTCCAGCCTGGCTGACAGAGTGAGACCCTGTTTCAAAGAGAAAAACAAACAAACTGGAGAGGAGAGGGGCAGATGTGTGGGAGGGTGGCTGCGGTGGCCTCGGGGAGGAATTTGGACCTGGGGATTGGAGAGAGCTCCATGAGCCCTGTTGAGGATCATGGTAGCCAGGCTGGGACCCTGGGCCCAGAGCAGTGCTGGCTGACAGTGGGTCTGTGGCCCAGGTGTGGTCTACGACACGTTCATGCTAAAGCACCAGTGCATGTGCGGAAACACACATGTGCACCCTGAACATGCTGGCCGGATCCAGAGCATCTGGTCCCGGCTGCAGGAGACAGGCCTGCTTAGCAAGTGCGAGGTAAGGGAGCCCCTCCTTCCTCTGGCCCTCAACTGAAATCCAGCCTTTGTTTCCCTGTTAGAGAAGGCTCTCTTCATGCCTCTTCCTCATCCTCTCTTCACCCCCACACTTTGGGGCCAGTTCTCTGCCCCCCCCGCCCCCCTCCATTCCGTCCCTTGCAGCCTATATTCCCGCATGGTCCCCAGCTGACTGTGGGAGGATCCTGGAGTAGGGTCATGACGGAGCCAGGGTCTACTTTCTCAAAAATATTTGGAGCTCCTGAGGCCAGCAAGCGGCTCTGTGTGCCCCTGGCTATCGGGCAGCGAGGGGCTGGGAGAGCTGCGCCTTTCTGTGACCCCTCTACTGATCCTCCTGACAGCGGATCCGGGGTCGCAAAGCCACATTAGACGAGATCCAGACAGTGCACTCTGAATACCACACCCTGCTCTACGGGACCAGCCCCCTCAACCGGCAGAAGCTGGACAGCAAGAAGTTGCTTGGTGAGCTGGCACATGGGCGGGCGGGCGGGCAGGGTATGTCCAGTGCCAGGGTGAGATGGGGGCTGTCAGGAGGACCGCCGAGCCAGACTGGGTGGGTTGTCCCCTTGGGCACAGGGCATCACTGCTGCAGAGGTGGTACAGTTATGACATCATACACCTCCAGAGGGCGCCATTAACATAGAGCATGCGTAGGGTGCGGTCAGGAAGGTCCCCATCTGGAGGTGCTTGGCTGGGAGGACTGCTTTGCTCCCCTCCAGGCTTATCATGCTCCTCTCTACCTACCTTCCAACCCTGGAGGTAGGACATCCCCAAGAACGGGACTGACAGCTCCCCATGGGTGTGGGCTGCAGAGGCCTTAGACATGGGTCTGACCCCTCGTTTTTAGTGGCTAAGCCTGTAGCCCTGGCAGTTGAGGCCACTTCTTTTGTTTTTTGGTTTTTTTTGAGATAGTCTCGCTCTGTTCCCCAGGCTGGAGTGCAGTGGCTTGATCTCAGCTCACTGCAACCTCCGTTTCCCGGGCTCAGGTGATTCTCCTGCCTCCGCCTCCCGAGTAGTTGGGTTTATAGGCGTGTGCCACCATGCCTGGCTAATTTTTGTATTTTTAGTAGAGATGGGGTTTCCCCATGTTGGCCAGGATGGTCTTGAACTCCTGACCTCAAATGATCCACCCGAGGCCACTTGTAAAGTTGCTCTGTCCCTTTTCCCTGCAGGCCCCATCAGCCAGAAGATGTATGCCATGCTGCCTTGTGGGGGCATCGGGGTGAGTAGCATGTGCAGCAGTGGGGGTGGGTGGGTGGCTCTCCCGGCGCTGTCTCTTCCCTGCCTCCCACGGCCGCTGGCCCACTGTCCAGGTGCCTTCCCTGTTCTTGCCCTCCCCCTGCAGAGGGCATGCTGAAGCCTGCTCTCCTGCCCTGCAGGTGGACAGTGACACTGTGTGGAATGAGATGCACTCCTCCAGTGCTGTGCGCATGGCGGTGGGCTGCCTGCTGGAGCTGGCCTTCAAGGTGGCTGTGGGAGAGCTCAAGGTGAGCATGTGCTTATGACTTCGGTGCCCCTTGGCATGGTCCTGCTCCTAGAGGCGGAGGACAGGGGCAGCCTTGGGTTCCTTTCAGTGAGGCACTGTCCTTTGCAAGCCCAACTCTTGGAGACCAGGGTGGGAAGGAGGTGTCAGCTGGGATTAAGGTATATGAAGGACCAAAAGAAGACACTAATGCCTAGTGTGCTCGTGGGGGTCTCGAGGCAGAAGTACTGTCTCCCTGCTCAAGCCTCATGGTTGGCATTCAAAATGGTCCATTGAGGCTGGGCAAGTGGCTCACGCCTGTAATCTCAACACTTTGGGAGGCTGAGGCGAGTGGATAGCTTGAGCCTAGGAGTTGGAGACCAGCCTGGGCAACATGGTGAAACACTATCTCTACAAAAAATTAACCAGGCATGGTGGCATGTGCTTGTAGTCCAAGCTGCTCGGGAGACTGAGTTGGGAGGATTGCCTGAGCCTGGAAGGCCAAGGCTGTAGTGAGCCATGATCGTGCCAGTGCACCCCAGCCTGGGTGATAGAGCAAGACCCTGTCTCCAAAATAAACAACAACAACAAAAAAAAAACCAACAAATCTGTGCGTTGAACATATAGATCTGCTTTTCTGGTTTGTGTTCACTTCCCTGCCTGGCTTGTGCTTCTGTCCTGTGCCACCCCCTCCACGTTCTTCCTGCCTGGATCTTGTCCCTGACCTCTGCCCGCACCTCTTCAGAATGGATTTGCCATCATCCGGCCCCCAGGACACCATGCTGAGGAGTCCACAGCCATGTGAGTGCCCTAGATTCTCTGCCCTCGCCCCTTCCTGTCTCTTGCAAACATCATGCTGAAGCTGACCTCTCCCACCCTTTTCTCCCCCGCCCACCTCAGGGGATTCTGCTTTTTCAACTCCGTAGCCATCACAGCGAAACTCCTACAACAGAAGTTGAACGTGGGCAAGGTCCTCATCGTGGACTGGGTAGGCAGTGAGCTGGTGGGGCTGGGCAGGGGTGGGCAGAGCTGGGACCAGGGTCGGCCTTCAGGAAGTCCCCTCCCCCAGCCCCACCCCCTAGCAGCCCAGTCATCCTCATCCTCGGGTGCCCGGTGTGGAAGGAATGGTGCTGGGGCTCCTGCCGGATGACTAACCACACATTCTAGCAGGGCTCCCTCCTCTCTACGAAAGACATTTAGCTCCTGTTCCATCTTGGCCCTCACGTTGCAGCTTCAAGCAATGAAGTCCCGGGATTTCCTACCTTGGACAGTAGTGATGCTGCTGCCGTTGCTAGTAGCCGATTTTTTTCTCCCACCCCCTACGACCTGGAGGGGGTCTGTATACCAGGAACCCAATGAGTACTTTATGGCCACCTCGAGTAGTAAGAACAGGGATGTCCATTTCTGCAAATGAAGGTGTCAGTCGTTGTGTGACTCACCCAAGGCCACTCCGCTGGGGATATTGGCACTGGGTTTCAGACCAGGCCTTTTGGCCCCAACACTCTGCTCGTGCTACCGCGGGTGCTTCTCAGACCCTGCTCCCAATGGTGGAGGCAAAGGCACACGCCACTCTGTGAGCTGGGGAAGTAGCCAGGAGCGAGCCTTGAGAAGCATGAAATCTCCTGGAAGCCCAATTCTGGCTTAAAAATTTATGTAAATGTGGGATCCTTCTTCAGAATCTTATGTGTTTGTGGCTGTGGGCACAGTGGCTCAAAGCGTATAATCCCAGCACTTTGGGAGGCCAAGGTGGGTGAATCACTTGAGGTCAGGAGTTTGAGACCAGCCTGGTCAACATGGTGAAACCCCGTCTCCACTGGAAATACGAAAAATTAGCCAGGTGTGGTGTCGGGAGCCTGTAATCCCAGCTCCTTAGCAGGCTGAGGCAGGAGAATCACTTGAACCCGGGACGCGGAGATTGCAGTGAGCCAAGATGACGCTACTGCACTCCAGTCTTGATGACGGAGTAAAACTCCGTCTCAAACAAAAGAAAAAGAATGTGATCTGCTTGTTTTAAATTCCCTACTAGCCTTAATGTTTTCCCCCAAATGGTGAAGCGGAATGGGTTCTGTAGGGAGATCTGCCACATTTATCCCATGGCTTTGAGTATCCCCTACAAAGTACCACACCACAGAGGCTCAGACCCTAGTTAGAGAAGCGTGGGGTGGGCAATGCCATTGTGAACGGAATACGGATGCCCTGTGGCTAGAGTGGGTATACCCCCAAAGCCCACCATGCGGTGGGGTGGGGCCGGTGGAGTTTTTTTGGTTTGGTGGTTGGGGTTTTGCTATGTTGTCCAGGTGGTGGGTCTTGAACTCCTGGGCTCAACAATCCCCCCAGCCCTCAGCCTCCCAAAATGCTGGGAGCACAGGCATGAGTGACAGCGCCCAGCTGACAGGTGGAATTGTGACCATTGGGTCAGACTGTGGGCCATTTTCCTGATGCTTCCATCTCCCCTCCTAGGACATTCACCATGGCAATGGCACCCAGCAGGCATTCTACAACGACCCCTCTGTGCTCTACATCTCTCTGCATCGCTATGACAACGGGAACTTCTTTCCAGGCTCTGGGGCTCCTGAAGAGGTATAGCTCCTGGGCGTAAATGCAGACTCTGTTGGCCCCTCTGGGAGGTGGCACAGTGGGACCTGGTGGGGAGCCACAGAGGCCCGGTGGGGCTGGTACCTGGGGAGTCTGGGCTCCTACAGGGAGGACCACACTGATCTGACTGCTCCTCCAGGCGGAGCAGAGGTCAGTGGAGTGAGACCTGGAGGCAGGGTTGAGGGCAGGGGCAACGTTTGGGATCCCCAGGCAGTGAGAATAGCCCTCTCCCCAACTCTGGTGCCAGGTTGGTGGAGGGCCAGGCGTGGGGTACAATGTGAATGTGGCATGGACAGGAGGTGTGGATCCCCCCATTGGAGACGTGGAGTACCTTACAGCCTTCAGGTAGGGACTGAAAAGGGCCACGGGAGTCACAGGGAGCCCCCCTGGGCCCTGCGGTGGGAGGGGACAGAAGGCAGTCAATTCAGTGTGGGTAGAGGGGGTTGTCTCTGGCATGGTAACAGTGGGACGAAGCCTGGCCTGGCCATCTGCTGGGCTCAGCTTGGGCCATCCCTTTGCAGGACAGTGGTGATGCCCATTGCCCACGAGTTCTCACCTGACGTGGTCCTAGTCTCTGCCGGGTTTGATGCTGTTGAAGGACATCTGTCTCCACTGGGTGGCTACTCTGTCACCGCCAGATGTAAGCATACTGGGGGATAGAGGAAGTGGAATAGTGAGGATAGAGTCCAGTGGGGCGTGGGTCAGGGAACAGACTGATACTGCAGGGGATGGGGAAAGCAGGGGCAGGGCCTAGACTTGGAATCATCTTGACTCCCCCAACTCGTCCTCTGCCAGCCTTGGCCTTGAGGGGCTGGCAGGTGGAAGCGGGGTAGCAGAGGGTAGAGGATTCGTACTGCGGGAGCTGTAGCGATGGAGCTTGTGGTCCCTGGTGTTGGCCATGATGCTCCTTGAGAGCAGCCGGTCATCGGAGTCTTTAGCCAGTCTGTTAATGTCTTGACTGTGATAGGGCATTAGCCCATTGACATTGTATTTTATTTTACTATTTTTTATTTTTTTTGAGATGGAGTCTGTTGCCCGGGCTGGAGTGCAGTGGCGTGATCTCGGCTCACTGCAGCCTCTGCCTCCTGGGTTCAAGCAATTCCCCTGCCACAGCCTCCTGAGCAGCTGGGACTACAGGCACATGCCACCACACCTGGCTAATTTTTTTGTATTTTAGTAAGGACAGGGTTTCACCATGTTGGCCAGGATGGTCTCAGTCTCCCGTGATCCACCTGCCTCGGCCTCCCAAAGTGCTGGGATTACAGGTGTGAGCCACCGTACCCGGCCACCATTGTATTTTATTATGGATCTATTAGAGTTTATATCTGCCATCATGTTTTGTGCTATTTGTCCCACCTCTTGTCTTTTTCTTTTTGTTTGAGATGGAGTCTTGCTCTGTCACCCAGGTTGGAGTACAGTGGCACGATCTTGGCTCACTGCAAGCTCTACCTCCCGGGTTCAGGCGATTCTTCTGCCTCAGCCTCCCGAATAGCTGAGACTACAAGTGTGTGCCACCACGGCTGGCTAATTTTTTAATTTTTTTTAGTAGAGACGGGATTTCACCATATTGGCCAGGCTGGTCTCGAACTCCTGACTTCAAGTGATTCACCCACCTTGGCCTCCCAAAGTGCTGGGATTACAGGCGTGAGCCACCATGCCTCTCCTGTTTCTTTTTCTCTCCTTTTCTTACTGACTCTTGAATTGAATACCTTTTACCATTTCATCCTCCTCCCGTCACCCATCCCCAAAGGTTTTGGCCACTTGACCAGGCAGCTGATGACCCTGGCAGAGGGCCGGGTGGTGCTGGCCCTGGAGGGAGGCCACGACTTGACCGCCATCTGTGATGCCTCTGAGGCTTGTGTCTCGGCTCTGCTCAGTGTAGAGGTGAGGGGTGGGAAGGGGCTGGGAGGTGTCAGGCCAGGGGGCTGAGGGGCCAGCCAGCCCTGGAAGCCCCTTAGGAAGCTTTTCCTTGGTCCTAAGGAATAGCTAATGGCCAGGGAAGGCTTTCTGAGTATGGGTTTGTCCAAAAAGACCATGTTTACCCCTGTCATGAGGGATATCTGGGGCCGAGTGGGCAGTTAGAGGGGTATGTATTGGAATCCTACTCCCCACCCTAAGCCTTCTCTTCTTTCCCCTGTCAGCTGCAGCCCTTGGACGAGGCAGTCTTGCAGCAAAAGCCCAACATCAATGCAGTGGCCACGCTAGAGAAAGTCATCGAGATCCAGAGTGCGTGGGGACTCGTGGAGGGGCTCGGGCTGCCAAGGGGTGCGGAGCTTGTGGGAGCACCAGGACTGGAGCTGTTCATGTGGGCGTCGTCTGCCCTCCCTGACCCCTTGCCCGTCTCTTGTCCACAGGCAAACACTGGAGCTGTGTGCAGAAGTTTGCCGCTGGTCTGGGCCGTTCCCTGCGGGAGGCCCAGGCGGGTGAGACCGAGGAGGCTGAGACTGTGAGCGCGATGGCTTTGCTGTCGGTGGGGGCTGAGCAGGCCCAGGCTGCGGCAGCCCGGGAGCACAGCCCCAGGTAAGCAGCACCCCTGCCGCCTCTCTGCCCTGGCCCCTGCTGGTATGCCCAACTCAACACCTTCCCCTGTGTTTGTCCCCAACAGGCCGGCAGAGGAGCCCATGGAGCAGGAGCCTGCCCTGTGACGCCCCGGCCCCTGTCCTTCTGGGCTTCACCATTGTGATTTTGTTTATTTTTTCTATTAAAAACAAAAAGTCACACATTCAACAAGGTGTGCTGTGTGGGTCTCTAAGCCTTGTCCCTCCTGCTCCTCCACGCTGCCTCAGACCCCCAGCCCTGTGGCCTCCACCTCAGCTCTAGAAGCCTGCTCCCTCCGCAGGGGGTGGGGGGTGTCTTTCCAGCCCTGACCCAGGTATCCCTCCACCCATTTTCCTGCATTCTGTCCTTTTCCCCCTTGGAGCCTGGGCCAGCTCAAGGTGGACACGGGGCCCAGACAGTACCCTCCAGTTCTGGGGACCCCCTCAGTGAGGAGGGAACAGGAAGTCGGTGCCTTGGTTTCAGCTGACTTGGGGGGAAATGCCTTAATTTCACCCTCCTTCCTTCTCTAGCCTCAGGGGTGGATCTGGAGGGTCCACTACTAAGATGCAGAGTGGAAGGGAGGTGGGCACCCACTCTGCGATTCTCCACCTTTTCCCCTTCTTTCGTCCTCTCCATCTCTGCACAGACCCCTTTCCTCCTCCTCCTTGGTCTCAGCACCAATGGGAGGCTGGTGCCCAAGCCATGGCTGCGGTCTTTGAGCAGGGCTATCTTGCCTCACACTCTTCAGGGCCTGATTCCCCTTCCCCGGGGCCGAGAGGGTGAAAAGTGTGTGGGGAAGGAGAGGACTGGATTCCTGGGTTCTCAGGGCCAGGAGAAGCTGCAGAACCAGGCCTGCTCCCCACCTTACTTGGATGGCCTCCCTGTCCCTCTGCTGGCACAGCCTGGGCAGGGGGAGAAGGTGGTCCCTGCAGGGGGGGCTCCAGGCTGGTGAGAGCCCCGCTGCTGTCAGGATTAGCTTTCTCTAGCCATCCAGCATGCTGCAGGGAGAAGGGGCAGGGGCTCACTCCCTCCTGGGGCCTTTTGCTTTGGAGCCTAGGGATGGTGAGAGTGGGGGTTCTAGAAGGGGTAAGGCCAGAACCCAGGGATCCAGGAGTTGGCCCTCCGCTGGAGCTTCCATACCTCTTGGGCTCCCTTTGCTGGCCCCAAGCCCAAGGGAGCTAAGACCAGGAGGGGGCTGGGTGCTGCCCCTTCTCTTTCCCAGGATCCCTGCTAGGGGCTGTGGGCCTACAAGGCTTCCAGGGAATGCTGTCCAGCCTGTAGGAAACCAAAGATGGGAAGTGGCTCCTAGGGGGCTGACTCTTCCTCCCTCCTCCTCCCCAGTACCACATATACTTTCTCTCCTCCCATCCCCAGGGCCCCACCAATCTGTTTACATATTTATTATCCTATTGGGGGCCTGAGCAGGGTTGAGGGAGCCAGGGGAGGGGCAGGAGTCCCAGCACCATCGATTCATTGGTTCGTTGTGCGCTGTGTGTTGTATGTTTTAGATCCTCCCGGAGGATGGGGATGGAGCTAGGCCCAGTGTACCAGGCCTCTCTGCTGAGCCCCAGGCTCCGGGCCCCTTGCCCACCCTCTCCCTGTGGCTGGTCTGGTTCTCATGTAAACCCACTCCTTGCTTTGTCTCCCTGGATATGGATTTCAATTAAGAACGTTGTAACCCATTACACTGTGTGTCCTTGTGTAAATAAACTTGTTTCTGGCAGTGCCTTCTGGGGCCAATGTCTCTATTCTCTGGGCTCCCAAATGGAGTAGAGGTTCTCATCCTCCTTCCTAGCCAAAAACACTACTCTTTGCTCCAGCCCCTGGACTAGAAGCCAATTTAGGAAACTGGAGGTTGGGGCACAAGATCTGTCCTGTAGGTGAAAGTCAGGGTTACACTGAATATAGTCAAAGCATCTCATGGGACCTCTCATGTGGCCTAGGCAGTGATGAGGCAGGGGATCCAGGGGCCAAGAGGTCTCACCTGAGTTTACAGCCCTCTCCTTTCCTGCCTCTCTGCCCCTGGAAACAAGGCTGGAGGTGGCACAGAGACCGCTGGAGCAGCCTGGCAAGGGCTCCGCTGGTGCACACACAGGCAAGGCCTATGGGGAGGTGCGCACAGGCAAGACAGGAATCTCAAAGTATTCGAGGGCTTTATTGGGGCCGCCCCAGCTGCCCCTCACAGTGTTGCAGGAACCCACTGGTCTTGCTGTTGCCTTTGCTCTTTAGGGGCTTGAGAAGAAAGGAAGAGGGAGGACCAGCTTCTCTGGGAGAGAGAAGGCCCATCTTTGGGCCTAAGACCAGGTGCTGGGAAAGCAGATTTAGGGAGAGGAGGGCCTGCTTGGGGGCTCGAAGGGCATGGGGCTGCCTCCTGGAGTGTGGTGGTCACAGAGCATTGGCTTTATGGGAGAAAAAGGAAAGAAGGAGACACACAAGTCAGGAAGAGTGGATGGGCGCTGCTTCCTGGGCACTGAACATATGCACTACCCAGGGCACAAGGGCCAGGACTAGGCATGGCCAGAGGGTGTACTTGAGGAAATTGAAGATGTAGAAGAGGCTGACCTGAGGTGGGTGGCCCAGCCAACCCAGGGGGCCCAGCAGCCCCATGGCCAGCACAAGGCAGGCTATCTTCTGGCCATTTCCCAGCTGTGCCCGACGCACCTGCGCGTAGCAGGGAGAGTGCAGGGCAATGCCCAGGCCCAGGGCAGCCCCTGAGTCACGGCTCAGGGAGGCAAAAGGCCGGCTATCCATGTGTATCCACTCAGGCCGCTCACACCACTTGAAGGCTAGGCTGATGGACCTGTGGGGAAGAAGAGTCCTTGCCAGGAGAGACTGGAACCTAGAAGGCCACTGGCTCTTGGCCATCTGTCCCTGGGGCCCACTCCTATGTTCTGCTTTGTGCCTGTAAGGGTCTATATGAATAGGTAATGTGTCCTTTTTTTAGCTATAATGAACCAGAGACCCACCAGGCTAGGTGCAGGCAAGATAGGACAGGGCCCAGCCCATCCAAGCTTCAAAGTGAGACTTACCAAGAAAGATCCAGGCCCAGCGTAAAGAGGGTCCAATAGATGAGGCTGGTCCCTAGCATGAGGGCCAGTGCGGTCAACCCATAGAAGCTCAGCTCCCGCTCCACAGGCACGCGGGGAGTCATGAGCCAGCCCAGGACAGCGCCTAGGAGAGTGGAGTGACAGCAGCTTCAAGGAGTTTAGGGATATGACCCTCCCCGCCCCCACCCCCACCCCCAGCTGCAGTGCAGCTTGGCAAGAGAACAAACTGAGACATAAGGGAGGCCTCTGGGGTGGGCTCTACAGAAGCTGGGAAGATCCCACACTGATCCTCCCACTGCCAAAGGCATCCTCTCGGCCCACCCCGTTGCCCCATTGCTCACCAGTTATTAGGCCAGCCAGCACCTGGTGAGGAAAATGTGCTAAGATGAAGACACGCGACAGGCCAACCGCCAAAAGGAATGTGCAATAAGCCAGGCTAGGCATCACCCTTACCCAGCGGCTAGAAAGAAGAGAGGCAAGGAGCTCAGAGCACGTCCATACACAGCTCGGCCTTCTGTAGCACCCAGGTACCCCATGGCTTGACCACACACCGCAGGGACCCTAGAACTCCAGCTCCCAGGCTGCCATGCTGCTGGGTCTTTTAGGTACATGGTGCCATCAGCCCTGTTCCCAATGGTGGGCAATACCGAGAGTATACCTGCGGGTCCGAGTGGCCAACTGCGAAGAGAGGGCTGTCATTATGGGCCAGAGGGCTGCTCCTGTGATCATGCAGTGTCCAGAAGGGCTGCCTGCCAACGAATCCAAAAGCTCGTGGTGAGAAGATGGAGGCAGAACCCAGGGCCTCTGGTGATGCCCCAATAATACAGCTGCCTCTCCTGGCTGAGAAGAGAGCTTTTCCCAGCACTGATCCATAGCTCGCTCTGCTCTGAGGCCTTTTTACTGCCACCTGAGGTCACTGCTCCTAGGCTTCTATCCTGACCTGTGTCTCTTGGCTGTACTCTATACAAGGTGGGCAGCTGGTACATAGCATGAGTACCCTCCTCCCATAACTCAGCTTGGTCTCTCTGGGGCTCCTTTGTTCTCTGGGCCAGTAATTGGGAAGCTAGACCTATGGTTGGGCCACCCAGGCTGAAAAGTACTCTGAAATGTTCACCTGAATCCTAACCACATTGGGAAAGGGAGGATATTTGAGGCTTCCCACCTGGACCAGTCTCACAAGAAGAGGGGAACTGGTGAACCTGGACTGGAGCCTGGCTGTAGTACCCAGACTCATGGACCCACCAAAAGGGCCTGTCTCCAAACAGAAACCTGGAAGAGAAGAGATGCAAGATGACTTTCCACACGCACACACAGCCAGGGAGATGCAAGGGGAGCAGGACACGGAGTACCCCGGAGGGCCTGAGGGATGAAGTCAAAAAAGGGCTCCAATTCTGTACGCTGCTCTCAAGATATCCATGGATACCTTGCCATGGTTTTCTACCTTAGAATAGGAGGAAGAAAGCACACTATTTATTTTCTTTTTTCCCTTAACCCTCAAAGCCTGTGGAAATATTTTTAAAAACTAGCCTGGGGCCAGGTACAGTGGCTCATGACTGTAATCCCAGTACTTTGGGAGGCCTCGGCTGGAGGATCATTTGATGTCAGGAGTTCAAGACCAGGCTGGGCAACACAGCAAGACCCAGATTCAACAAAAATAAAAAAAATTAGCTGGAAGTGGTGGTGCACAGCTTTAGTCCCAGCTACTTGAGAGGCTGGGCAGGCAGATCGCTTGAGCCCAGGAGTTCGAGACTAGCCTGGGCAATATGACAAAACCCCATCTCTACAAAAACTACAAAAATCAGCCAGGGCCGGGCGCGGTGGCTCACGCCTGTAATCCCAGCACTTTGGGAGGCCGAGGCGGGCAGATCACGAGGTCAAGAGATCGAGACCATCCTGGTCAACATGGTGAAACCCCGTCTCTACTAAAAATACAAAAAAATTAGCTGGGCGTGGTGGCGTGCGCCTGTAGTCCCAGCTACTTGGGAGGCTGAGGCAGGAGAATTGCTTGAACCCGGGCGGCGGAGGTTGCAGTGAGCCGAGGTCGCGCCACTGTACTCCAGCCTGGCGCCTGGTGACAGAGTGAGACTCTGTCTCAAAAAAAAAAAAAAAAAAAAATCAGCCAGGCGTCTTGGGGTGCACCTGTAGTCCCTGCTACTTCAGAGGCTGAAGTGGGAAGAATCACTTGAGCCCAGGAGATTGAGGCTGCAGTGAGCTGTGATAGTGCCATTGTACTCTAGCCTGGTGATGGAGCAGAAAACAAAAAAAAAGGTGAGTAAAATAAAAAATAAAACTGATACAGAGGCAAGAGATTGTGGTAAGCACGTGTGTGTGCTCTGCGATACTCAGCCATCCCACTCTATCCCCTTTCACTGAAGAGCCAGCTCTTATCACCCATAGAGAGCCCAGGACCCAGCTCACTCACCCTCACTAACCCTCCTACTACCCCTGCTTCCATGTCCCCAGTTACAGCCTGAATTATCCACATCTAAATTATTTATGTGAGCCTCTCATGTCTGAAAATGGGAGTGGGAAATGGACACAGGAGGCTGAAAAATAAGGAGGACAAAAAAATTTCAAAATCCTCTGGTCTAGCAAGTACTAGGCTGGGCCCTGGGAAACCACACACTGAAGAGGCTGCTGTGGCCAGGAAAAGATGGGATAGCAAATGAGATGCTGGCAGGACGCGCGCGGCATGCTGGGAAGGAAGACACAGAAGGCACTTGCCTCTTGCCTCTGAAAACTGAGCCTAGTATACATCAAGTGCTCACTTAGAAAATGAATGGGGGTGGCAGGCGCAGTGGCTCACGCCTATAATCTCAGCACTTTAGGAGGCTGAGCAGACAGATCTCTTGATGTCAGAAGTTTGAGACCAGCCTGGCCAACATGGTGAACCCACCCCCCTCACTAAAAATACAAAAATTAGCCAGGTGGGCGGTGGGCGCCTGTAATCCCAGCTACTTGGCAGGCTGAGGCAGGAGAATCACTTGAACCTGGGAGACAGAGGTTGCAGTGAGCCAAGATTGTGCCATTGCACTCTAACCTGGGCAACAGAGAGAGACTCCATCTCAAAAAAAAAAAAAAAAAAAAATGCCAGGTACGGTGGCTCACACCTATAATCCCAGCACTTTGAGAGGCCGAGGCGGGTGGATTACCTGAGGTCAGGAGTTTGAGACCAGCGTGGCCAACATGGAGAAACTCCGTCTCTACTAAAAATACAAAAATTAGCCGGGTGTGGTGGCATGCACCTGTAATCCCAGCTACTTGGGAGGCTGAGGCAAGAGAATCGCTTGAATCCAGGAGGCAGAGATTGCAGTAAACCAAGATCTCGCCATTGTACTCCAGGCTGGACGACAAGAGCAAAACTCCATCATTAAAATAAAAAAAAAAAAAAGGAAGAAGCCGGGCGCGGTGGCTCACGCCTGTAATCCCAGCACTTTGGGAGGCCGAGGCGGGTGGATCACGAGGTCAAGAGATCGAGACCATCCTGGTCAACATGGTGAAACCCCGTCTCTACTAAAAATACAAAAATTAGCTGGGCATGGTGGCACGTGCCTGTAGTCCCAGCTACTC
>PVKV010011652.1:0-69502 GCA_004027835.1 Alouatta palliata
ACAGTGCTGGGGCGGGAGGGGAATGAATGATGACTCTGTCACTAACAACCCCAGGGACGGTGGGCAATGGATTTACTGCCACTTCCTCTGTAAAGTGGAAGTAATAACAGGACCTGACTCGTTGGGCTGATGTGAGGAGGGAAACCAGCCAGTGCATGTACATTACTCAGGGCACAGTGATAAGCTATAAGAAATGTTATTCCTGTTACCCATCTCCCCCATGGCTTCTGAAAGGAGCAAGTCTAAGTGCAGGACCCCACTGTCTGCAAGGTTTCCCAGCTTGGAAGGTGGCCCTGGTGATCTGGAAGCATCTGGAACTGTTACTACTATTTTTGAGACAGTCTCGCTCTGTCGCCCAGGCTGGAGTGCAGTGGCATGATCTCGGCTCACTGCAATCTCTGCCTCCTGGGTTCAAGCGATTCTCCTGCCTCAGCCTCCTGAGTAGCTGGGATTACAAGCGTTTGCCACCTTGCCTGGCTAATTTTTGTATTTTTAGTAGAGACAGGGTTTCACCATGTTGGCCAGGCTGCTCTTGAGCTCCTAACCTCGAGTGACCTTCCGGCCTCAGCCTCCCAAAGTGCTGGGATTACAGGCATGAGCCACAGCACCTGGCCTTGACCCACATTTTTTTATGGGGAAGAGAGGACGGTGGGCCCTTTGCAGTCTGAGTTTTCACTGCACATGAGAGCGGGCAGGGTCTGTGGTAGGTGGAATTGGGTCCTCCCCAAATGCATGTCTCTGTGGAGCCTCAGAATGTGACCTTGGTTGGAAAGAGAGTCTTTGCAGAAGTAATTAAGATAAGGGTCCAGATGAGCTCAGACTCTATTCGGGTAGCCCTCACGCCAATGACTGCTGTCTTTATAAGATGAGAGGGTGCACAGAGGCACATATACAGCAGAGAAGGCCATGTGGAGTTAGAGGTGAAGACTGGAGGGGTGCAGCCAGGGAATTGCCAAGTTGCCAGAAGCCACCAGGAGCTGCAAGAGATAAAAAAAAGATTCTTCCGGCCGGGCGCAGTGGCTCACACCTGTTATCCCAGCACTTTGAGAGGCTGAGGCGGGCGGATCACGGGGTCAAGAGATCGAGACTATCCTGGCCAACATGGTAAAACCTCATCTTTACTAAAAATACAAAAAATTAGCCAGGTGTGGTGGTACATGCCTGTAGTCCTAGCTACTCTGGAGGCAAAGGCAGGAGAATCGCTTGAACCCGGGAGGCAGAGGTTGCAGTGAGCTGAGATCATGCCACTGCACTCCAGCCTGGGCGACAGAGAGACACTTTGTCTCAAAAAACAAACAAAGATTCTTCCCCACAGAGGGAATGGGCCCCGCAGACACCTTGATTTCAGGCTTCTGCCCTTCAGGTCTGTGAAAGGAGACTCTTCCATTGTTTTCAGCCACCCAGTAGAAGGCCATTTGTTATGGCGTCCCCAGGACACAAATACAGTCTGGCTTCATGCTTGGTCTAGGCTGGTGGAGGACACAGGGTCCTGTGAGGCCAGCGTGCTGGCACTGAGTGGCCCAAGGGGCCGTTTTCTGCATCAGAACGGCGGGAAGTAGCGTGTAGACCAAAGCCTCCAACACACAGAGTAGGAGGAATGGGGTCAAGCAGCCTGCTGGGAGGGCCTGTCCAACCAAAGACCTTTTGATTTGTAACTTTTTTTTTTTCCGGGACGAAGTCTCGCTGCGTTGCCCAGCTGGAGTGCAGTGGCATGATCTCAGCTCACTGTAACCTCTGTCTCCTGGGTTCAAGCGTTTCTCCTGCCCTAGTCTCCTGAGTAGCTTGGATTACAGGAGCATGCCACCACATCTGGCTAATTTTTGTGTTTTTTTGGTAGAGACAAGGTTTTCCTGTGTTGACCAGGCTGGTCTCCAACTCCTGACCTCAAGTAATCTGCCTGCCTCGGCCTCCCAAAGTGCTGGATTACAGGTGTGAGCCACCACACCCAGCCAATTTATAAATATTTTGAAAATGCTACTTATGAACGGCCCAAGAATTTTATTTACTTCTAGGAGTTTATCTTAAGGAAAAAAACAAAAATTCAGATGAAACCTTATCCCCCTAGATGTTTATCAAGACATTAATTTTTTCTTTTTTCCAGGGGATGCAGTCTTGCTCTATTGCCCAGGCTGGAATACAGTGGTGTGATCATGGCTCATTGCAGACGGGACCTCCCAGCTCCAGCAATCCTCCCACCTCCCAAGAAGCTGGGACCACAGGCCCGTGCCACCATGCCCAGCTGTTCGTATCTTTTGTAGAGACAGGGGTTCACCATGTTGCCAGGCTGGTCTTGAACTCCTGGACTCGAGCAATCCTCCCACCTTGGTCTTCCAAAGTACTGGGATTATAGGCATGAGCCACTGCACCCAGCCCAAGACACTATTTTTTTCTTTTTTTCTTTTTTTTTTTGAGATAGAGTCTTGCTCTGTCACCCAGACTGGAGTGCAATGGCACGATCTTGGCTCACTGCAGGTTCCACCTCCTGGGTTTGAGCGATTTTCCTGCCTCAGCCTCCTGAGTAGCTGGGATTACAGGCACCCACCATCATGGCCAGCTAATCCAAGACACTATTTATGATACTGAAAACCAGAACCAGTCTACACATCCAATAGTGAGGAAATGGTCAGGTGAATTACAGTACCTCCACAAGATGGATTACTAAACAGACATTGGTATGATTTATGAAGTGTTTAATGTTTACAAAGAGCTTTTAATGATGTGGGAGACGATAGTGGTATAATAAATGGGGAAAAAACTGGTTATAAAATGACATAATATGATGTCAACATTGAAAAAAATGCACAGAAAAGACTTAAAATGTTGAAATGTCAAAGTGGTCTCTAGTTGGAGGAATAATGTTTTTTTTCTTTTTTTAAAAAAACAAACTTCTTCATACTTTTTGTACTTTTAAAATGATTTACTATGTACATGGATTACTTGGATTACTTCTAGAATCAAGAAAAAAGTAAAAACTTTTAAAATGCCGTGAACGTGGTTTCCATTTTTATTTTCTCTGACGGGTGACTGCACATTAGTGAATCTTGAGTTACGCTAACTACTTAGGCCGGTCACGACACACACACACGTACAGAGAGGTCACACAGGCTGTACCGGGCTGGCTGTCGCAAATGTACATGGAGTTACATGGGTTGAAGTGTTTGGCAGCTGGTTAAAATACCCGCCACCAATGACGGGACACAATCTGGTCACGCGCTGCCTCTCCCGCCCGTCGCTGTTCTTTCCCGAGGTCTGTGGGTCGGGCGGGTGAGGTGGCGTCCTGCTGGCATCTCTCTGGTGGCCCTGGAGTGGTAGAGTGCCCAGAGCAGCATCTACTCGGGTCGCATTCTCAACTGCCCTGGCCTTGACATCAGAGCTTCCCGTTCTTTGCTAGCTCGTCTGCACGCTGGATCCGTGCCAGTCCACGCCCCCTGGCCCTCCTTTTGGGCACACACCTGGGGCACACTGAGAGCACAGCAGACACTGTCCTGATGTGAACCGTGCCCAGACACAGGATGGGTGGAAGCAGGAGATGTGACCACGACGCCACACCACACACAAGCTCAATCTTTACAGATGGGCCCTCTGGGTCTCTGGGAATGCTATATGGGTGGTGCCCGAGAGACACGGGGGCCGTGTGGCCCTCCAGGGCCCAGTTGCTGGGAGAGGACAGACAGGGGAGGGGACCTGTGCCCGTGTGGGGCAGGCCTGACAGCAGAGCTAGGAGGGTAAGTGGGGGATGTGTCCGACATGGTGCTAGATTGTTGAAAAGTCACGACTACACACAGCTGGGGAGCATGCCCCTCTCCCAGTTCATTCGCACGGTGGGTTAGATACAGCTAGAAGGAAGTAGAGATACGCTTTTCTGAGGGAGGACCTTTCCTGGTGGTTGGATAAACAGTGAGACAGACTCCTGGGTTCGGCATGCTCTGGGGAGGTCCATGCGACGGTGAGGGACTCCCTACTGCTACACTCTGTACAGGTTGGCCAGGCCTGCCTGCCGCACCCATGGCCTCTGGCGGCAGTCACGGACTTGCCTTCAACCCCTTCCGCCTTGGAGAGCTCTTGGGCCCCGGTGAAATGGGGGCTATAAAGACAAGAGGGTGGGGGGTTCCCCGTGGCCCCTGGGCACCCCACGTGGGGGCTACATGATGTTGCACTGGGTGGCCCCGCAACAATCCTTGATGAGTGCCAGCCCCGTCTTGGCCACCGTGGGCTTGCTAGGTGGGGGCTCTGCTTTCTTCTCTGCCCGGGAGCCTGCAGTAAGATGTGGGCACAGGGAAAGGGGGAGAAAAGGAAAGAGAGACAGGTGAAGTGAGGGGAGCCCTGACCATCTGCAGCCCAGTCCCATCGCAACCCCTAGCCAGGTCTTGTTCCAGGCCTTGTTCAAGTGGTATGGAGAGCTGATGCACATTTTATATGATCCTCAGCTGGTCCTCATTTTATTTTATTTTATTTTATTTTATTTATTTATTTATTTTTTTAAGACAGGGTTTCACCATGTTGGTCAGGCTGGTCTTGAACTCTCGACCTCAGGTGATCCGCCCACCTTGGCCTCCAAAGTGCTTGGATTACAGGCGTGAGCCACCACGCCCGGCCTGGTCCTCATTTTATATGGTTTTCAGTGCTCAGCTTCCCACTCTACCTCTCAGCTCTTCTCCTAGTCAGCTCTCATCATCATAGTACCTGCCTAGCACAGGGCCTGATATCCAAGTAGTAGTTGGTAAATAGATAAATGGGAAATTTTGTTCAAGTCACTTTAATCTGAGGGCTTATATTTTTCCATTTTTGAAAATGCTCATACACTGTCTTTTCAGATACCTCCACCTCCCATTCTCTGTTTTATCTCCTAGAATGTCTACCACATGTAAGTTGGACTTTCTCACTCTATCCTCTCAGTTTCATAACTTCTCTTTTGTATTTCCCATCTCTTTTTCTCTGTGTGCTTCATTCTGGGTAACTTTCTCATGGCTGCCTTCCAATTTTTAAATTTTCCCTTCGGCTGTGTCTCTGTATTTAATCTATTGAGTTTTCACTTTATTGATAAAAACATTTTCAGAAGGCCAATTTTTTGCATGTCTACTTATTCTTTTTTCATAGCATCTTACTATTTCATTTAGGGTTTTATTCCTTCTCTTATCTCTTTGGTAATTTAAAAGTACTTAGTTTATTTTCCTTTGCAAAGAGTTCTATTATTTTTGTTTTTTGGGAAGACATTCTGTTTGGTTCATGTACTGATTTTCCTCACGGTGATTCAGTTCTTCATGAGTTTTTCATTTTTATTGAGAGCTCATCTTCAAGGGGGTTGGTTTTTTTTTTGTTTTGTTTTTGTTTTTCCTGTGAGAATACTATATAACATGGGATGCAGAAGAATCCCTACTGAGCAGTTCTGCATTTGCTAAATCTGCTAGGATCCCAGAGATTTCACTGGTTTTAGAATAGTTTTTATTTTTCAGCTTGGAATTCCGGTACCAGATGAGTCGTGTAAAGTTGGCGTCTTGCATGTGGTGCAGGCTTCGTGTTTTGATTTCTTGCCAGATTCATTTCTTTTTGCCACCCATAACCCTATAGAGAAGGCAAGTTTCCTTGCTCCTCCTCCATGATGCTAGGTGGAGTTTTTCTACTTTGCTTTTCATGAAAGAGTCCATTGAGGAGGATGCTGGCCTTAGGCAGTGATCACGTGCCTTGTGGTTACAGGATCCAGCAGAAGAGATCATTGCCCTTCTCTTTACTTACTCCCTACAACCATGTTTCACAGGATGTTAATGAAAACCAGATTTGTGGTTTTATAGGCAGCGGCAGCTTTTGGTTTTTGTCTTCCCAGCAAGATTTCAAGTCTTTCTTCCTCTAACAGCTCGTGTCCCTGTGGCTGCAGGAGTGGGCATGTTATACATTCTTGGCCAATCCCAGTACCCCAGCCTCTTGGTGATGGTAACGGAACTAAGAGGTGGGAACATAATCCAAGAAGGGCTGATCAGAATCTTTCCCTGAGACTTATGTATTTTGATACCAGGGAAAAGAATCTATGACATTGCCTCCGAGTTGCTAAGCTATGGTTCTAGGGTTCTGGTCCCATGGAGAAGGCCTGTGTAGTAGGAAAAAATGATGCTTACATGCAAAGAGAGGCAGACGTGAGAAACAGAAGTGGGGGAGGTAATGGTGTTCAGTCGTTGAGGCCCTAGTTCTTATTGCTCTTTCTCCAACAAATTCCTTTTTTTGCTTACACTAGTTTGAATTGGGCATCCATTTCTTACAACTGAAAGGGGCCTCATTAATATAGCAGTTAAACACATTTGAGAAACACTTGGTCAACAAAGAGAAGACAGTTTCTTGACAGCAGGATCCATTATCACTTTAATATCCCAATGGACACTGGGACTCTGCAAATACAGAGTCACGTAAACAGCGTTTCTCAAACTTATTTCGTACAAAACCCTCTTTACTTTAAGGATCTCATGAGGTTAACATTCTAAGACGTATGCTTCTGGCTTCTCCAGAGATTCCGGCCCAAAGAGAGGTCTGAGCTCCCTGAGCCTCAGTGGCTACCTAGTTCCTTCCAAGAAATGTACCAAACTTTGTGATCAGGGAGGAACAGCTACCAGGACCAGGTACGTAGTTTGCAGAGTTCAGTGAAAAATGAAAATGTAGGGCCCCATGTTCCAAACTTACTAACAATTTCAAGACCGCAACAGCAGAACATTAAGTCAAGCATGGCACCCTTCTAGGCATGAGGCCCTGTGCAACTGCAGGCCCATGAAGCTGGTCCTGCCTGCTCTCATCTCATGCTCAAGTTTGATCTATAGAAAGCATTTTGTGGTGTTCCTTCTGGCTCCCAGACTTCTTTGAAATAGCCTTTTTTTTTTTTTTTGGAGACAGAGTCTTACCCTGTCACCCAGGCTGGAGTTGCAGTGGTACAACCTTGGCTCACTGCAACCTCCGTCTCCTGGATTCAAGTGATTCTCCTGCCTCAGCTGGGATTATAGGCGTGCACCACCACACCCAGCTAATTTTTGTATTTTTAGGAGAGTTGGGGTTTCGCCATTTTGGCCAGGCTGGTCTCAAACTCCTGACCTCCGGTGACCCATCCACCTCGGCCCCCCCAAAGTGCTGGGATTACAGGCATGATTCACAGTGCCTGGCCTGAAATATCCTTTTCTCTTTCATGGGGGAAGGGAATGAAAAATGTATATACTCACTGGCTGGAGATTTGGTTACTTTGTCTAGAGGTTTTAACTTGATTCTCAGGAAATCAGCCATTTCCTTGTCTTCTTCTTGCTCCCTGTAAAAGCAGATGGATAAAAGAAAAGAAGGTACACAGCAAGCAAGGAAAACATTAAGGAACCAATGAAATAAACCAATAGGTTAAGCATCAGGCTTTGTGAATGGTGCATATATGTTGTTGTGTATTATGTGTGTACGGTATGTATATGTTGTATCTGGTGAACCTGCTCTGAACCAGAGACATGTATCAATGATGGGATAAATGCTTACCCAGAGCCAGGTAAGAGACCCCTATAATTTCTCTGCTTCTTCTCAGGCAAGAGCAGAGAAAATAGGACCCTGCTGAGGGGTCAGTGAGTGAGGCAGCACCTCTCCTGACCTTATATGTTGAAGCCACCCTATTCACTTGTGCTCCCACAAAATATGAGGCAGGTCTCAGAGAGCAAGTCACCCAGCTCTTCCAAGGATCACCAAGATAAAGTAGGGGGGTGCCGACTCGCTGAGCTGCCTTGAAGAGACAGGGTCTTTCTTTGCCACCCAGGCTGGAGTGCAATGGTACAATCATAACTCACAGAAGCCTTGAACTCCTGGGCTCAAAAGATCCTCCCACCTCAGCCTCCCAAGTAGCTGAGACTACAGGAGCACTCCACCACACCCAGCTAGTTTTTCAAAAACATTGTAGAGATCGGGGTCCACTATGTTAGGGCAGCTTGTCTGCCTGCCCAGGACTGGCGTTGATAATTTCTTCTAGATCTGGAAGCAGAACCGGAGGTAAGGAGAAAATAATACTTGTTGTTGTTGTTTTTGTTTCATTTTGTTTTTGAGGTGGAATCTTACTCTCTCACCCAGGCTGGAGTACATTGGCACGATCTTGGCTCACATCGCAACCTCTGCCTCCCGGGTTCAAGCGATTCTCCTGCTTCAGCATCCCAAGTAGCTGAGATTACAGGCATGCACCACCACACCCAGCTAATTTTTGCATTTTTAGTAGACATGGTTTCACCATGTTGGCCAGGCTGGTCTCAAACTCCTGACCTCAGATGATTCACCCATCCTGGCCTCCAAAGGGCTGGGATTACAGGTGTGAGCCACTGCACCCATCCATAGAATATAATATTTAGATAGGACAGAAAGTTGGTTTCTCTCTTTAACCAGAAGTCCACTGTGGGATAAAGAAAGGCAGTGGAATTGCTCATCCCAGAGGCCTTGAAGAGAGGTCTCTGAGGACACAGAGAATAACGAGCAAGTTGCCCTCTGGGTTGGAAGGATCTGTTTCTTTGTGGAAGGCCCTAAAAGCTTTGCTTGGATGTAAAAACAACAAAAATCAAGAACCAGCACTTACAGCTTTCCACATTTTCAACATTTACAACATTTTTTGACACTGCAGCTCCAGGGCTGTGGTTGTCCGTGTCAAAGTCGCAGATGCAAAGAGAAGACTCTGAAAGGGCACTGGAGCCACTAGGGAGAAGGGAAAGGGGAGAACAAAGCTGGGAGGTTGAAAGGGCAGGGGTGGGGAGCAAGTCAGTTCAGGGGCCAGAGTTTCTGTACAAACTGACAGCAGAAGGGCCAGGCATGGTGGCTCATGCCTATAATCCCAGCACTTTAGGAGGCTGAAGTGGGCAGATCACGAGGTCAAGAAATCGAGACCATCCTGGCCAATATGGTGAAACCCCGTCTCTATTAAAAATACAAAAATTAGCTGGGCGTGGAGGCTCATGCCTGTAATCCCAGCTACTTGGGAGGCTGAGGCAGGAGAATTGTTTGAACCTGGGAAGCAGAGGTGGCAGTGAGCTGAGATCATGCCACTGCACTCCAGACTGGCGACAGAGCAAGACTCTGTCTCAAAAAAAAAAAAAAAAAAAAAAAAAAAAAAAAAAAAAGAAAAGTAAAAAAGAAACTGACAGCAGAAGTTTTGAGATGTTGCCTTGATGAGTGGGAGGATGTGTAGGAAGCTCTGCCATGTATATGGGATGTGACTCCTCCCTGGTTACTTCCTGGAACAGCATTCCTTCAAGAGGCACAGGGCTTGGCAAGACTTTCTGGAGCCAGATTTGAGATTCTCTTGAATATAAAATGAGTCCTCAAGCCACAAGGCTGGGGTTCCTTGGGGATTCAGCATCCAGAGACTGTGGGCCAAGGCCATGTCTGTTAGGCAAGGCTGTGAGTCCCAAGAGCAGGGATGGGCTCTGGAAGGAAGCAGAAGGTTGCTGCCCTCCAGTCCAGGACTCAGGTACCCACGGTGCACTCACCTTAATCGCTCGACCTCCGCATCGTCCACCAGGAAGTCTCTCTTCTGCACCAGTTTGTGGATCTTCTGGATTAGCTCATCCTCTCTCTGCTTCTGCAGTTTGGTTTTTTCTTTTTCTGGAAAGAAGACATCAACAAAGCGACAGATAAGCACTCTGGGATGCTGAGGTGGGAGGATCACTTGAGGTCAGGAGTTCGACACCAGTCTGGGCAACATGGTGAAACCCCATCTCTACTAAAAATACAAAAATTAGCCAGGCGTGGTGATGTGCACCTGTAACCAGCTACTCAGGAGGCTGAGGCAGGAGAATCGCTTGAACCTCCTGGAAGCGGAGGTTGCAGTGAGCCAAGATCAAGCCACTGCACTCCAGCCTGGGCAACAGAGTGAGACTCCTCAAATAACAACAAAAACTACAAAGAGACAGATGACAGGGTGACTACTGAAAGTGGCCAGGATTAGAGTCCTGACTCTGCCCTTCCACCCTCTGGGTGAACTTGGAGAAGCAACCTGAGCTCTTCAAGCCTCAGTTTTCTCATCTGTAAAATACAGTGAGGCTGGCCGGGCGTGGTGGCTCACACTGTAATCGCAGCACTTTGGGAGGCCACAGCAAGAAGATCACTTGAGGCCAGGAGTACAAGACCAACCTGGACAACAAAGTGAGACCCACCTATGTCTACAAAAAATTTCTCTGTAAATTAGCCAGGTGTGGTGGAATGCTCTGTAGTCTCAGCTACTTGGGAGGCTGGGATCTCTTGAGCCCAGGAGTTCAAGGCTGCAGTGAGTTATGATTGTACCACTGGACTCCAGCCTGAGTAACAGCAAAAGACCCTGTCTCTTAAAAAAAATTTTTTTTTTGTTGGCGGTGGGTGTAGGGAGGGAGAGCATCAGGAAAAATAGCTAATGCCTGCTGGGCTTAATACCTAGGTGTTGAGTTGATAGATGCAGCAAGCCACCATGTCCCATGTTTACCTGTGTAATAAACCTGTACATCCTGCATACGTACCCTGGAACTTATAAAATAACATTTTTATTTATTTATTTATTTATTTGAGACGAAGTCTCACACTGCCACCCAAGCTGGTATGTGTGCAGTGGCTCGATCTTGGCTCACTGCAACCTCCGCCTCCCAGGTTCAAGTGATTCTTCTGCCTCAGCCTCCCTAGTAGCTAGGATTACCTAGCTACTAGTGCCACCATGCCCAGCTAATTTTTTGTATGTTTAGTAGAGACAGGGTTTCACTATGTTGGCCAGGCTGGTCTCAAACTCCTGACCTCCTGATCTGCCCGCCTTGGCCTCCCAAAGTGCTGGAATTACAGGCATGAGTCATTGCGCCCACCAAAATAAAATTTTTGATTTCAGTAATGTTAGTAAATGGCTTAGTGGTGTGCTTGGCCTTGGCTCAGAGCCTTCAGTAAATGGTAATGACAAAGCCAGAGGCTTCTGTAAAGACGGGGTGAGAAGGGACTCAGATGGGGGTGCTGGGAGGGAATGCCTCTTTGGTGAGTGTAAACCAATTTGCCAGACAAAAATCATCCATGCTGATGACATTAACCTTGTCCCAAACACCAAGTACTACAATGCCAGAGAGAAAAGAAAAGAGAGGGCTGAAGATGAGGTCTGAGAAAATTAGGAGGCAAAACCTTAAACCCACTTGGTCTCTTTCTGCTTAGACCCCTTCAGAATAAAAAATGAGGGCTGGGCGCAGTGGCTCACACCTGTAATCCCAGCACTTTGGGAGGCTGAGGCAGGTGGATCACAAGGTCAGGAGATCGAGACCATCCTGGCCAACATGGTAAAAGCCCATCTCTACTAAAAATACAAAAATTAGCTGGGCATGGTGGTGTGTGCCTGTAATTCCAGCTACTTGGGAGGCTGAGGCAGGAGAATTGCTGGGTATGGTGGCACACGCCTATAATCCCAGCTACTTGGGAGGCTGAGGCAGGAGAATACTTGAACCTAGGAAGCAGAGGTTGCGGTGAGCCAAGATCGTGCCACAGCACTCCAGCCTGGGTGACAGAGCGAGACTCTGTCTCAAAAAAAGAAAAGATATCCTCTCTCTGCACCCCAGCCATTGTGTCCACCAAAGACCACCCAGGTCCACAAATGCTCTGGGGGGGTGCCCTGGTGGCCTCATACACATGATTCCTTGCCTTGGTATGTGGGAGCTCAGTGGGTTCCCCTGTGTCCTGCTGAGCCAACAGTAAACCCTGGGAATCCTCCCTCCTAAGAGGGAGATGGTGACTCACACTGGGTCCATCAATCCTCCTGAGATGTTGAAATTGGGACACATAGCCTCTGAGAACTGGGTTTTTGCCTGGGGACATCATGGAAGGGAGATAGAATGGTCTTGCCTGGCTCGTGGGCTAGCGGGAAAAAGTAGAATTTGCCCCAAAAATGGGTGTGAGGGGAAGAACATTCCATAGGCTTGCTTGTGTCTGGCTCCAGGTCCTTGTAGGGCTGAGCTGAGCTTAGCTTCACATCTATAGTGGGTTGAATAGTGCGGTCACCTATAGGTCTCCTGTTATAATCTAAATATTTGCCTACCCCCCATCAACTTCATTAAAATTTTTTTTTTCCTATTTTTAATTTGGATTTTTATTTTTATTTTTAAATTTTTTTTTTATTGCATTTTAGGTTTGGGGGTACATGTGAAGAACATGCAAGATTGTTGCATAGGTAAATTTTTTAAATTATTTTATTTAGACAGGGTCTTGCTATGTTGCCCAGGCCAGTCTAGAACTCCTGGGCTCAGGCAATCCTCCCATCTCCTGTCTCACTTCCTGAGTAGCTGAGATTAGGGGTGCATGCCATGGTACTCAGCAGCATCCCCAAATTTAAACACTGAAATCCTAACCTCCATGGTCATAGTATTAAGAAATGAGGCCTTTGGGAAGTGAGATTATCAGGGTACAGACCTCAGGATGGAACTAGTGCCCTTATAAAAGAGGTCCAAGGGAGCTGCTTTGCCTCTTCCGCCACACAAGGATGCAGTGAGAAGGTACCACCTATAAGGAACAGGCCCTCACCAGGCACTGAATCTGCCAACACCTTGATCTTGCACTTCCCAGCCTCCAGAACTGTGAATTATAAACCCCCAGTCTACAGCAAGCCACAGGGACTAGGGCACTCCCAAAATTCATGCGTGCCCTATTTGGAAATAATTTTCCCCAGTTTATGTCTTCTATTTGGAAATACTCTATTTCCAAAGTCATGTGGAAGTTGCTTTGCAGACATAATTATAATATTTAAGCTAAAATGAGGTCACACTTATTAGCATGGACCTTAAACCCAATGACTTGGGTCCTTATAAGCAGAGGAAAGAGCCAAGCATGGTGGCCTGCATCTGTAATCCCAGCTACTCGGGAGGCTGAGGCAGGAGAATTACTTAAGCCCAGGAATTCAAAACCAGCCTGGGCAACATAGCCAGACCCTGTCTTTTAGAAAAATAAAAAAGAAGAGAAAAGGAGAAGACACACAGACACACACAGCGGAGAAGGTCATGTGAAAATGGAAGCATAGATTGGAGTGGAGCAATTACAAGCCAAGTAATGCCAAGGACTGTGTGTGCTACTGTTAGAATAGGTAGCCAGGCAGACGTGAGCAGGACAGGAGAGGGGACCCCCCCAAGGAGAGTCAGAAAACCATCAGGTGATGTCAGGCAGTTGTTAAAACTATTTCTCTAAAATAATAATTGGTCGCAGCTGGTACCAGGGAAAGGCCAGCTCCCAATAGACAGAAAACACCTGAAGTGATCAGCAGCTTCCCGATGAGATCTTAGGAGTTGGGAGACTGGGTTCAAGCACGCACACTAAGAGGCAAAAGGGCGCAGTCTAACTGGCATATGACCTTGGGAAAACTCAAGTGGTAAGGGGAAAACGTCAAATGATCATGCGCATGACTTCCGTAAATACACTGCACATGCGGCCTCTACCGAGCGCTGGCAGGCCTCTGCGCATGCGGACAACCGGCCCCGAGGAAAAATGAAGGGAGGAGAGACGCAAAACCCTGGAAGCGGGCTAACATATAAAACCCAAAATCAAAGGTTAAACGGTGCACTTGGATCTCTCAAGTCACCCACTTGGCTGTCTTCCAAGTGTACTTTCTTTCTTTCTCTTTTTTTCTGAGACGGAGCCTCGTTCTGTCACCAGGCTGGAACGAAGCACGATCTCCTTGGCTCACTGCAACCTCCACCTCCCGGGTTCAAGCCATTCTCCTAACTCAGCCTCCCGAGTAGCTGGGATTACAGGCACTAGCCACCACTCCCGGCTAATTTTGGGTATTTTTAGTAGAGACGGAGGTTTCACCCTGTTGGCCAGGATGGTCTCGATCTCTTGACTTCATGATCGGCCCACCTCGGCCTCCCAAAGTGCTGGGATTACAGGCGTGAGTCACCGCCCTACTTTACTTCCTTTCATTCCTTCCCTAAAACTTGTTAATCAACTTTTGCTCCTGCTCTCAAACCTGCTTCAGTCTCTCTACCTTATGCCCGTTGGTGGAATTCTTTGGTCTGAGGAGGCAAGAATCATGTTGCTTTAGACCCGTCTGGACTGGCCGCTCTTAATGCTACAGGACTTAAGAAGAAATTATTACGCAGATAGCAAGGGTAAGGAAGTGCTCAGGTAAGATTTTCCTTTTGATGAAAAGCAGCCCCTAAGTCATTTTCTTTTCTAACAAAGAGCAGCTAGTAAAATCCAGCTGTGGACATAGTCAAGAAAGCTGGAAGCTTACCCGGGTGAACGCTGGCAGCTGTGCCTATAAGAAAAGCCTACCTGGACTAGGCATGTTCAAAATGGCGGCGCCATGCTCCCTTCTCTTTGTCAGCCGCTATACAGTAAGGGGCCCGCCAAATGGAAAGTCAATTTGCATAATAAGATTAGGGTGGGGTTGCCAGCCCTCCCCACGTGCTATGTAAATGTGACACCTGGTCCAGCCAATCTGTGGGCCCTATGTAAATCAGACACCGTCTCCTCAAACCTGCCTATAAAATCCTGTGCGCTCTGCCACAGTGGAAATTCCCATTCAGGGACCCCTCTTGAAAGACAGAGGGAGCTGTTCTCCTTTCTCTTTCTTTTGCCTGTTAAACCTTTTCAGCTCCTAAACTCACTCCTCCTGAGCGTCCGGGTCCTTAAATCCTCTTGGAGAGAGGTAATGAACCTTGGGTATTTACTCCAGTCAACCACACTGCTCCACTAACCCTATCAGAAGCCAGAAGAGGCAAAGGAGTCTCCTCTTCAGCCTTGGGAGGGAACGTGGTGTTAACCCTTCGATTTTGGATGTGTGGGCTCCAGAACCGAGAGAGAATACATTTCTGTTGCTTAAGCCATCAGTTTGCATCAGTGTGTTAGGCAGCTCTGGGAAATGAATGCAATGCCCTAGGGCTTCAGGAGACTCCACTGTTCTTCCAGTAATTGCCTGTTTTGTGCTTCTGTAAGCTTGGGTGGGTTTCTGTACCTTTCAGCCAGACTTCCTTGGAGAGCTGTAAATAAGAGTGGAACAGGCCTGGTGGTTCCTAACCCTCACTGCTCATCACAATCATGTGGGAAGCTTTAAAAATTACCAATGCTCAGCTGGGTATGGTGGTTCATGCCTGTAATCCCAGCACTTTGGGAGGCTGAGGCAGGTGGATCACAAGGTCAGGAGATCGAGACCAACCTGGTCAACATGGAAAAACCCTGTCTCTACTAAAAATACAAAAATTAGCCAGGCATGGTGGCACACGCCTGTAATCCCAGCTACTCAGGAGGCTGAGACAGGAGAATCGCTTGAACCCAGGAGGCAGAAGTTGCAGTGAGCTGAGATCCTGACACTGCACTCCAACCTGGGTGACAGAGCAAGACTCCATCTCAAAAACAAACAAAACAAAAAAACTAATGCTGAGATGGAGCAGGTGAGGCAGGGAACCTAGGGCCAACTTCCTAGAGCTAAATCAAAAGGAAAACCCCAGCTTTCCACACTTAAGTAACAAAAAGACTGGAGGCTACACCCTTTGTTAAACCCCCCTCCTTTTCTGTGTGGCAGATGAGAAATGGAAAGTATCTCTGATTGCTTGCAGAAAGCAACGCAATCAGATGCTTGCATAGGAGTATAACTTTGTAATTTCACTTATCAGACTGATTGTCTTCCTTTGCATAGAAGTAAGTGTAACTTTGTAACTTCACTTTAGTGATTGTGGGTTACCACTTCATTTACATACGGTGTATGCCAAATAACCAATGGAAAACCTCTAGAGGGTATTTAAAGCTCAGAAAATTCTGTAATGGGGCTCTTGAGCCCCTGTGCTCAGGCCCTCTCCCACCCTGTGGAGTGCACTTTCATTTTCAATAAATCTCTGCTTTTGTTCCTTCATTCTTTCCTCGCTTTTTTTGTGCATTTTGTCCAATTCTTTGTTCAAAATATCAAGAACCTGGACATCCTCCACCAGTAACACAGGGACTCCCTTTTGGAGCCTGTGGGAGGCCCCCTCCCCCTGATGCCACCACCCCAGGCATGCAAATAAAGGAAAATCTTGAGTCCCCTCAAAGAAAATTCTAGGCGCCTAGCTAGCCTTGAAAAGTCAACAAGCAGCTTAGCAAGAAGGTAATAGTAGCTTAAAACAATAGCCAAGGAAGTTAGAATCTGGAGATATTTTGTTCTCTATGGAAACTAAAGATAAACATCTTAACATATGCAACTGAGTTGTTTCTCAGAAACCCAGGGCCTTACCAAATGGATCACTGGCAAATAGACATCAGATAAGGGAAGACTAAGGACTGAATTCTATCTTTCCTTTTTCTAAATATCTTCCTGAGAAGCTTGGAGGGACTCACACCCACAGGTCAGGGCTGACATTCTTTTCTGCTGACCCCTGATTTTCATCATTTTAATTTTTTATTTTCTTTGTTTAAGGCAGAGTTTTACTCTGTTGCCCAGGCTGGAGTGCAGTGGCACAATCTTGGCTCACTGCAAGCTCCCTCTCCTGAGTTCAAGCAGTTCTCCTGCCTCAGCCTCCTGAATAGCTGGAATTACAGGAAGGCGCCACAAGGCCCGGCTAATTTTGGAAATTTTAGTAGAGAGGGGGGTCTTGCCATGTTGGCCAGGCTGATCTCAAACTCTTAGCCTCAAGCAATCTGGCCACCTCAGCCTCCCAAAGTGCTGGTATTACACGCATGAGCCACTGCGCCTGGCCTTGACCCTGGTTTTTAAACAAAGCTTCTCTTTCTTAACCAATTGCAAATTAAAAAATCTTCCAGTCTGCCCACGACCTGTAAGCCCCAGCGTCAAGATATGCAGCCCTTTTAGGCCGAAACCAATGTGTGATCTCCATGTGTGATTTACAATTTTGCCTGTAACTTCTGCTTGACTGAAATTTATCCCAGCCTTTAAAAACCCTTACTGAAACTGCCATCACAAAATTCTAACTGAGACAGTGAAAGAGATTCAACCTAATCAACTCCATCTTGCTTCTAACCTCCAAGCTGTCCTTGTTCATTCCTGGGCATAGGCTGAACTAACTTTGGGACAAACTTAGTTTGCAGTTTAAAACAAAGACATTAACAGCCCTTTCCCAAAACAAACTCCTTCTTGCATGGGAACTAGACTGAATTTGTAGGCGATATGGTTAGGCTTTGCATCCTCACCCAAAACTCATCTTGAATTATAATCCCCACGATCCCCATGCGTCAAAGGAGAGACCAGGTATTGGGTAGTTCCTCCTACATTCTTTCTCCTTCCTGCCACCTTGTGAAGAAAGCC
Source organism: Alouatta palliata (assembly GCA_004027835.1). Lineage (NCBI taxonomy): Eukaryota > Metazoa > Chordata > Mammalia > Primates > Atelidae > Alouatta > Alouatta palliata. The sequence continues at coordinate 17,198 of PVKV010011652.1, forward strand.
TTGCTTCTCCTTCACCTTCCCCCACAATTGTAAGTTTCCTGAGGCTTCCCTAGCCATGCTGAACTGTGAGTCAATTAAACCTCTTTCCTTTATACCCAGTCTCAGGCCGTTCTTTATAGCAGTGTGAAAGTGGACCAGATTAGCCAAAGGATTCAAAATTATGATGTAGGAGTCATGCAGCCAGAGGCTACAACATGCTGACCATCCCCAAATTACTCCTGAAGATAACTTCACTCTTGTAAAACCTAAGGTCAGTGCTTGAGATATTTTGCAGACCCTGCACTTGATGGGTCAGCTGGCACCCAGATTGATAAACTGGCTCATCCGAAACTTCACTCTTGTAAAACCTAAGGTCAGTGCTTGAGATATTTTGCAGACCCTGCACTTGATGGGTCAGCTGGCACCCAGATTGATAAACTGGCTCATCCGATCTTGTCGTCCTCACCCAGGAATTTACTTAATGCAAGAGGACAGCTTTGACTCCCTTTGACTTCATCTTGGACCCAACCAATCAGCACTCCATACTCACTGCACCGCCCCCCCATCCACCAGATCATCCTTAAACACGCTGATCCTGGAATGCTCAGGGAGACTGATTTGAGTAATAATAAAACTCCTGTCTCCCTCACAGCTGGATCTGTGTGAATTACTCTTTCTCTATTGTAATTCCCCAGTCTTGATAAATCGGCTTCCTCTAGGCAGAGGGCAAGGTGAACCTGCTGGGCACCTACAAGCCATCGAGGAGGTCACGCCTGGAGCGTTAGCTGCCTAGTCCTCCTTGCTTGGAGCCCTGCAAATAAACTTCTTCCTTTTTACTGCAAAACCTCTGGGTAGATAGCTGGTCTTACTGTACCAGGTGAGTAGACCCAAGTTGTATTAGTCCATTTTCACGCTGCTGATAAAAACCTACCTGAGATTGGGTAATTTATAAAGAAAAAGAGGTTTCATGGACTCACAGTTCCATGTGGCTGGGAGGCCTCACAATCATGGCAGAAGGCAAAGGCACATCTTACGTGGTGGCAGGCAAGAGAGAAAATGAGAACCAAGTGGAAGGGAAAATCCCTTATAAAAGCATCAGATCTTGTGAGACTTATTCACTACCATGAGAACAGTATGGGGGAAACTGCCCTCCCATGATTCATTTATGTACTACCAGGTCCCTCCCACAACACATGGGAATTATCGGAGCTACAACTGAGGATGAGATTTGGGTGGAGACACAGCCAAACCGTATCACTAGTCGAGTTCTATTACAGTGCTGGAGTCCAAAGTTTATCTGCGACGTTGGATGCCAGATCAGCTGCATTGGGATTTCTGGTGGGTGGTGAATAGACTCTGGTACTTTTCCCCCATTCCTTTGTTGTTTTATGTTTGACATTTAACTTTTTTGTTTTGGTAACAGCTTTATTGCAGTATGATTCACACACCATGCAGTTCATCTCTTCCAAATGTATTCGCAGAGTTGTGCAACCATCGCCACAATCCATTTTAGAACATTTTAATCACCCCCAAAAGAAACCCCATACCCACTAGCTGTCACTCTCTTTCAATTAGGAGAGTCTGTTCGGTCATTTATTCTTATGGCCTGTCCAGTGGTGGGCACCTCGTAAATGCTCATGAAAGCTAGAGGATTCAGTTTTACTGTCATCGCACACACAACCCTTCCAACAAGACTGTGTCAAACACTCCTACACCTTGCATTTGTTATTTATGGGATATTCACAATAACCATGCGGAGGTGCTATTACTGGCCTCATTTTCCAAACCAGGAATTCAAGGCTCAGAGAAATTAAGCCGTGAACTTTCACGGAGTTCACCTACCTACTAAGGCTGAATTCAAACCCACAATACTGCACCCTAACTACTAAAGTAGTTGCTCTTCTGTGGGGGCTATAGGCTGCAAAGTGAGAAGGTCTCAATCAATCTCGAGGTTTATTTTGCCAAAGTCAAGGAGGCGCCTGGGAAAAAGAGACAGAGGCAACAGGATCCCTGGCCTGTGCTTCTTCCTGAGGAGGATTTTAAGGACTTCAGTATTTAAAGGGAAGAGAGAGGGCAGGAAGGGGAGGATTGCATTCTCTGGCCCTCAGTGAATCTGCATTTTACAAAGGAAAAAGGAGTAGAGGAGGAAGTCAGATATGCATTTGTCTCTGGATGGGTGGAGGGACGATGATTCTAGGCTTGTCTTTGTCCCCTACCTATGAGGATAAGCTGTTAATTTACATTGTCAGGGTGAGGGAGGCCCCCTGGGAAGGTAGGTGGCCTTCTATCTTGCAGTGGTCTGTTCAGGAAAAAAAGAAAGGCAGTTTTTTGCATAGCTCACAGTTCCCAAGCTTAACTTTTCCTTTGGGTATAGTGAATTTGGGGTCCTGGGACTTTATTTTCCTTTCACTGGGCAATGTTGAATGCTCCCCAGTTACACTTGGGGTACATTCAGCAACATCTGGATGTCTGTAGATATTTTTGATTGTCACTGTCAGAGGGGTTTGAACCAGAGCGACTCCATTTTGAATAGGGGCTGGGTAAAATAAGGCTGAGACCTACTGGGCTGCAAGCCTAGGAGGTTAGGCATTCTAAGTCACAGGATGTGACAGGAGGCTGGCACAGATGTAGGTAACAAAGACCTTCCTGATAAAACAGTATCAGTAAAGAAGCTGACCAAATCCCACCAAAAACAAGATGGTGAGGAAAGTGACCGCTGGTCCTCCTCACCGCTAATCGTATGCTAATTATAACGTTTTAGAATGTTAAGAGGCATTCCCACCAGCACCATGACAGTTTACAAATGCCATGGCAACATCAGGAAGTTACCCTATATGGTCTAAAAAGGGGAGGAACCCTCAGTTCTGGGAATTGCCCACCCCTTTCCCAGAAAAGTCATGAATAATCCACCCCTCGTTTAGCATGTAATCAATAAATACCTGTAAGTGTAAACAGTTGAGCAGCCCAAGCTGCCCCTCTGCCTGTGGAGTAGCCATTGTTTTATTCCTTTGGTTTCTTAATAAACTTGCTTTCACTTTGCTCTACAGACCTGCCCCAAATTCTTTCTTGCTCTTGGTCCAAAAACATTAGGGTCTGGATCAGGATCGCTTTCTGGTAACACCACACTACAGGGTGGGGGGAGGTAGGTTGTGCTAATGGCCTGTAGTGGGTGGAGGCCAGGGATGAAAGTCAACATCCCACAAGACACAACACAGAGCCCCGCACCCCCAACAAAAAACGATCAACCCCAAAGGATGATATTGACATTTATCAGTCCCAGATGTCAGTCGTTCAAGGTTGGGAAACACTGCTCTAAGGCTCATCATGCTGCACTTACAGCTCAGTAATGACTGCCACTTATGGGTGCCACTGTGTGCTGGGCCCAGTCTCTTTCTACTAACTTGTGAGCTCCCTGAAAGCAGAGAACCGTTCTCTACATCACTGCATGCCCAGCACCTCGGTTCAGGGCTTGCTGCAGAACGGCCTCTTGGGACACACTTACTGAACTGACAGCATGGCAAATACATGCAAGTCCAGGACAGTGGTGAGTGCTTATCTGGCCTCAGTGAAAACGCCTTTGCAAAAATGATAACAGTGAGAAAATTATGACAGTGAAAGGGATCTGCTCTAACCAACCCCCATCTTGCCTTTAACTTCCAAACCGCCCTTAATCATTCCCAGGCTTAGGCCAAGCTATCTTTGAGAGACATTTAGTTTATGGTTTAAATGATTAGAACCCTTCTCAACAACTAAACTGCCTTTGTAAAGCTAATAAAAGGCCACCATGTTAGAACGATGGGAGGTGGCTGAATTCTGCTAAGGCACAGACATCAATAACTACAGCCATTATGCCAGAGGTCACAAGATTCACAACTTCTCCAATTACTCCTGCAGATAACATCACTTTTGCAGAACCTAAGATCAGCCTTTTGAGATACCTTTTTAGGTGTCTGCATTTCTGATGACCAATGGCTCCACCTGGACCTGCCACCCAGAGGTGGACTTAGCACCCTCGAGAACCGTTTCTCATGCCCCTGTGACTGCAACCCCCATCAATCAGCAGCACCATTCTCATATAGCTTGGATGTGTGTCCCCACCCAAATCTCACACTGCAATGTGATGCCCAGTGTTGGAGGTGTGGCCTGATGAGAGGTGATTGGTGTGGCACCTCCCCCTCACTTTCTTGCTCCTCCTCTGGTCATGTGACATGCCTGCTCCCTTGTCTTCTGCCGTGATTGTAAGTTTCCCGAAGCCTTCCAGGAGCTGAGCAGACACCAGCGTCATGCTTCTGGTACAGCCTGTAGAACTTAAGCCAATTTAAGCTTTGTTTCTTTATAAATTACTCAGGTATTTCTTTTTTCTTTTTCTTTTCTTTTGAGTCAGAGTCTTGCTCTGTCACCCAGGCTGGAGTGTAGCGGTGCGATCTCACCTCACTGCAGCTTCCACATCCTGGGTTCAAGCAATTCTCTCACCTCAGCCTCCTGAGTAGTGGGATTACAGGCACCCACCACCACCCCTGGCTAGTTTTTGTATTTTTAGTAGAGATGGGGTTTCACTGTTAGCCAGGCTGTTCTCAAAGTCCTGACCTCAAGTGATCTGCCCGCCTCGGCCTCCCAAAGTGCTGGGATTACAGGCATGAGCCATAATGTCCAGCCTGGGACTAGTAAGCCCCACAGAGAGCACCTAACCCAGCCTGATGGGCAAAGGAAGAGTTTTTGGAGAAGTCACCAAGTAAGTGAGGCATTAATAACCAGCAAATCTGGGGTGACTGTCTGTTCCCAAGTAGGATAATAATGGTCATAACTGCTAATATTTACCGGACTCTTGAAGCCGAATATCAGGCTAAGCAATTAGTTTGTGTTATCACATTGATCTTTATGGTATTTATGTATTTTAATTTGATTAATTTTGATTTTAATTTGATTTGCCCAGGCTGAAGTACAGTGGCATGATCTCAGCTCACTGCAACCTCCGCCTACCAGGCTCAAGCGATTCTCCTGCCTCAGCCTCCTGGCTAGCTGAGATTACAGGTGCCCACCACCACACCTGGCTAAGTTTTGTATTTTTACTAGTGATGGAGTTTCACCATGTTGGCCAGGCTGGTCTCAAAGTCCTGACCTCCAGTGACCTCTTCGGCCTCCCAAAGTGCTGGGATTACAGGCATGAGCCACCGTGCCCAGCCTCTTTATGATATTTATACTAAAAAATTAGGCCCTCTTACTGTCACTACCCAATTTTAAGAGGAGAAATTGAGTCTCAGAGAAGTACAGTGACTTGCCCAAGGACAAGAAGGTGATCAGAATTAATTAGGACTTGAACCCAGGTCTGCCTGACTTGAAGTTGTGTTTGAAACATGTGGTCAGGGAGTACTGCATCGCAAGAATTAGGCTCTGTCTTCCAGACCCAGGGGTACAGATGGGCCAGGCTGGGGGCCCCCAGGCATCTTCTTAACACAAGGTGAAGTTGCAAATGGTTACCTGGGATGGCGACCAAGTTCTGCAGCTCCTGCTTCAAGTCCATGATGTCCTTGCAGAGCTGGATGTCATCCATCCTGGGGACACAGGACACCACCAACATCAGGTTACATCAGCAGAGCGTTACACCCTGAACACCACCCGGTTCACACAGAGGGCTGCTAAAGTTGGGGTCTCTTTTGAGGAAACTATACATGCTCACTGTAGAAGTTTTCCCTCAAAAGGAAAAAGGCAAACACTGCTCAATTATCCCACCACTTAGAAGTGATCACTGTTTTTGTTTTTATTTTATTTTATTTATTTTATTTATTTATTTTTTTGAGACAGAGTCTCACTCTGTCACCCAAGCTGGAGTGCAGTGGCATGATCTTGGCTCACTGCAACCTCCACCTCCCAGGCTCAAGTAATTCTCCTGCCTCAGCCTCTCAAGTAGCTGGGATTACAGGTGTCTGCCACCATGCCCAGCTATTCTTTTTTTTTTCCTTTTTGTATTTTTAGTAGAGATAGGGTTTCACCATGTTGGCCAGGCTGGTCTTGAACTCCTGGCCTCAAATGATCTTCCCACCTCAGCCTCCCAAATTGCTGAGATTACAGGCATGAGCCACTGTGCCAAGCCATCAGTCACTGTTAATAACACCTCAATAGAGGTCCTTCCAGTCTTCACGTGCCTGGCTTTGGTTTGCTTATATGAGTGGGTTCGTTTGGCATATTCAGTTTTGTTTTTCAGCTAATGTCAACGTTTTTAAAACATTACAGAAATTCACAACATAGAGAAGATCTACCTCTGTTCTTCAGAGAGAATCACTGTCAACAGTTTAGTATGTATTCCTCTGGATTTAAAAAATAATATTTTTGTTTTACAAATGTTTAATTTTTTTATATATTAGAGAGAAAAAATGTTGTTTTTTTTATTTTGGAGCTTGCAGTAGCAAAGAAGACCTAGCCCTCAAGAAGATGACATTTTGCTAGCAGAGGCAGAAGGTAAACACAAATACAATATTTCAGATGTTATGAAAAACGTGAGGGATGGAGTGGGTCAGCTTGGAGCCAATATCTTACTTTGCTCCTGATAACTGTCCTAGGAAAAGCCAGAGGACAGCAATCATATTTTCACAGAGTGTCACTCTGTTGCCCAGGATGGAGCATAGTGGCGTGATCATAGCTTCCTGCAGACTTGAACTCCTGGGCTCAAAGGATCCTCCCACCTCTGCACAACCCCTCCCAACCCTGGCCCCATACTGAGTAGCTGGGGCTATAGGCTAATTTTTAAACAATTTTTTGTAGAAACAGGGACCTCGCTATGTTGCCCAGGCTGGTCCTGGATTCCTGGCTTCAAGCAATCATCCCACCTCAAAGCTGGGATATAGGCGTGAGCCACTGCACCCAGCTGCCTCCAGATTTTGAAAAATGGACATGCTTATACTACAATATATGATACCATTGTTACTGTACAAAAATGTTCTGTAATTTGCTTTTTTCAACTTAATAATCTTTAATAGTCTTGGGCATCTTTCCACATCAGTATATGCAAATCTCCACATTTTTAGTGGCTGCATAGTATTCCATGTATAGATATACAGTGATGTATTTTATTTTTATTTATTTTAATTTTAATTTTTTTTTTAAAGAGAGTCTCACTGTCTCGCCCAGGCTGGAGTGCAGTGGTGCGATCTTAACTCACTGCAACCTCTACCTCCCAGATTCAAGTGATTCTCTGGCTTCAGCCTCCAGAGTAGCTGGGATTACAGGCGTGAGCCACCCCACTTGGCTGATATATAGTAATCTATTTAACTATAATGTATTTAACTATTCCCCTATTCATAGGCATCTGGGTTGTTTCCTAATACATTTCTAGGATAAATTCCTAGAAATGCAATTGCTGGGTCTAGTGACATGAACACTTATATTTTAGTAGGAAATTCCAAATTGCCCTCCAGAGAGATTGTATATGACATTCCCAACAGTGTGGTGGTTGGGGGTGGTGGGTGCTGGCCCCTGTAATCTCAGCAATTGGGTTGCTTTTGCAACCCAGTTTTGCATTACACATTATTCTGGTTTTGTGTGTATGCTCCAAAAATTAACTCATCTTACTGTAAACAATATTTGTAATGGCTGTTTGCAGTTTCACAAAGGAGATTCATTGAGATTGTGCTAATTATGCCCTGATTACTAAAGCTGGCTTTTCAGGATGTTTGAGCAATTTTGGCCACTGTAGGATGAACATCAATTCCTTGTAAGGCTTTTTCTCCATGTTGGATTTGGGGTTTAGATTCTCAGAACTGGAACCACTATGTACAAAGGGCTTGATACTTCCGGAGCTGTTGAGATATATCTTCAAATCGCTTCCCCGTGATACATAAGTTCCCATTCACTCTGCATGTCTTTGTTTTTTTTATTCTTGTTGTTTTGCTTTTTGAGACAGAGTCCTGCTCTGTCACCCAAAGCACAATCATAGCTCATTGCAGCCCTGAACTCCTGGGCTCAAGTGGTCTTCCCACCTCAGCCTCCAAAGTAGCTGGCACTACAGGTGTGTAGCCACCATGTCCAGCTAATTCTTTTTTTAACTTTTAAACTTTTCATAGAGATGAAGTCTTGCTGTTTCCCAGGTTGGTCTCGAACTCCTGGCCTCAAGTGATCCTCCTACCTTGGCGTTCCAAAGTGCTGGGATTACAGACATGAGCCACCACGCCTGGCCTGCATGTCTTTATTGAACATCTACTATGTTGGGTACTATTGTTATCTCTGGGGCTTGCAGCAGCAAAGAAGACCTAGCCCTCACGAAGATGACATTTTGCTAGCAGAGACAGAAGATAAACACGAATACAATACTTCAGATGTTACAAAGAGGGTGAGTGATGGAGTGGGTCACTTGGAGCCAATATCTTACTTTGCTTCTGACAACTGTCCCAGGAAAAGCTAGAGGACAGCAATCATATTTTCATTTTACTCATGCAGAAACAGGTAAAGAGGCTCAACTGAGTACACACAGCTCCTGGAAGCAGGAGCAGACCTGGGAATCGACCCTCGGAGTCTGAGTCCACTGATCTTTCTGCCTCATTCCTCGGGGTCTGCATTAATGACTGGGTCTGCTGACTCCTTTCAGCAGTGCCATCTGTAGACCAGCATGGGACCCTGTCTTAGTCTGTTGAGTGTTGCTATCAAGGAATGCCTGTGGCTCGATACTTTATAAAGAGAAGAGGTTTATTTGGCTCACGATTCTGCTGCCTGGAAGATGGGACATCTGGCGAGGGCCTCAAGCTGACTACACTCAGGGAAGGTGAAAGGGAGCCCATGTGTGCAGAGATCACAGGGCAAGAGGGGAAGCAAGAGAGAGGGGGAGGTGCCAGGCTTTTTTTAACCACCAGCTGTCCAGGAACTAAAAGAGCGAGAACTCACTCACCCCCACCTCCCAGGGAGAGCTTAATCTATTCCTAAGGGATCCACCCCCATGACCCAAACACCTCCCACTAGGGCCTATGATATTTGGATCTGTGTCCCTGCCCAATCTCATGTCAAATTGTAATCCCTAATGTTGGAGGAGGGGCCTGGTGGGAGGTGACTGGATCATGAGGGCGGATATCTCCCTTGCTGTTCTCGTGATAGGGAGTGAGTTCTCACGAGATCTGGTTGTTTAAATGGGGGTAGCGCCCCCGCCCCTTGCTCTCTTCCTCCTTCTCCAGCCATGTAAGACGTGCCTGCTTCCCCTTCACCTTCCACCATGATTGTAAGTTTCCTGAAGCCTCCCCAGCCAGCTTCCTGTACAGTGCAACTGCAAGTCAATTAAACTTATTTTCTGTATAAATTACCCAATTTCAGGTAGTTAAAAAATTTTTTTTTTATAATAGACATAGAGTTACACCATGTTGCCTAAGCTGGTTGCAAACTCCTTGGCTCAAGCCATCCACCCACTTCAGCCTCTCAAAGTGCTAGGATTACAGGTGTGAGCCACCGTGCCCGGCCTCGGGAAGTTCTTTATAGAAATGTGAGCACAGACTAATTTCCACATGAGATTTAATGGGGACAAACATACAAACCACAGCAGGGTCCCTTGCCTTTTGCCACACAAAAACAACTCATGCTGTCCATTCTAATCTCAGCATCCTAGTTTCAGGGCAAGAGGCAGGAACGCCTTGCTTCAACCTGCATTTCTTGTTGCCAGAGGCATGCCAAGCATTTTTCAAGCCCCGCCCTGGAATGTCCTAGCAGGTGACAGCTGCCTCGAATGAGCATGGGCTTGCCAAGAGGGCACAGACTGTTCCTGTGGGTTTCTATCAGCAATCATCAACTGGAGGCACTTCGGATGCTTTTACAGAGATCAGCCTCTATCAGAGCAATCTTGGTCCCCAGGGATGTTTGGCAATGCCTGGAGACTTATTTGGTTATTATAACTGAGCGTGTGTTGGCAGGGGTTGTGCTTGCTATTGGCATCTAGTGGGTAGAGACCAGGGACACCACTAACCATGTTACTGTGCACAGAACAGTTCCCACCACAGAGAGTGAGCCGGCCACCATGGCAATCACATTGAAGTTGAGGAATCTTGGATTCTAACCACAGAATTAGTACATTCTTGAGAATTTTTGAGAGGTAAGAGAGGAAAAGATGGAGAAAGGAGAAAAGGAGGACAGGTTGGAGGAGGCAGCGTTTTGGCACCAAACAGCTGTGGCTCAAGGGGGCCATGGTGCAGTGACTTCTTCTCTGTCTCACTTAACTCATCTGTAATTATTTATTTTTCTTTTCTTTTCTTTTCTTTTCTTTTTTGAGACAGAGTTTTGCTCTTGTTGCCCAGGCTGGAGTACAATGGCACAATCTCGGCTCACTGCAGCTTGGCCTCCCAGGTTCAAGTGATTCTCCTGCCTCAGCCTCCCAAGTAGCTGAGATTACAGGCATGTGCCACTGGGCCCAGCCAATTTTTTTTTTTTTTTTTAGTACAGATGAGGTTTCACCATGTTGGTCAGGCTGGTCTCGAACGGTGATCCACCCGCCTTGGCCTCCCAAAGTGCTGGGATTACAGGTGTGAGCCACTGCACCTGGCTGTCATTTTGTAATCAGGAATGATGGCAGTACTACTTGCTGGGATTATTATGCACATCAAACATTGAGCACAGTGCTTGGGACCTATACAGTCAAATGCCCAATACATGCTATCTACTATTATGTTTTTAGAGACAGGGTCTTGCTCAATCACCCAGGCTGGAGTTCAGCAGTGCAGTCTTATCTCACTGCAGCCTCAAACTCCTGGGCTCAAAGGATTCTCCTGCCTTGGCCTCCCAAGTAGCTAGGAGTACAAGCATATATGCCTACACTCGGCTAATTTTTAAATTTTTTGTAGAGATGGGATCTTGCTAGGTTAGCCAAGATGGTCTTGAGCTCCTAGCCTCAAGCAATCCTCCTGCCTCAGCCTCCCAAAGCACTGGGATTATAGGCATGAGCCACCACCCTTGGCTTTTACTATTATCATTAGCTGTGAGAAAGAAGCAGAGAATGGCCGGGCACAGTGGCTTACACTATAATCCCAGCACTTTGGGAGGCTGAGGCAGGAGGATCACTTGAAGTGAGGAGTTCGAGACCAGCCTAGCCAACATGGTGAGACCCTGTCTCTACTAAAAATACAAAAATGAGCCGGGTGTGGTGGCGCATGCCTGTAATCCCAGCTTCTCGGGAGGCTGAGCCAGGAGAATTGCATGAACTCGGTAAGCAGAGGTTGCAGTGAGCCGAGATCACACCACTGCACTCCAGCCTGGGCAACAGAAGACTCTATCTCAGAAAAAATAGATAAATAAAAAAGAAGCAGAGAAAAAAAGGAAAGATAAAAGGATGCAGAAGAAGCACTATTTCTGAGGAATGGAGCGAACATGTAAAACTTTTCTTTTTTTTGAGACGTAGACTTGCTCTATTGCCACTGATGGAATGCAGTAATGCAGTGATGTGATCTTGGCTCACTGCAACCTCTGCCTCCCTGCTTCAGCCTCCTGAGGTAAAACCTTTTAAAAAATAACTTTCAGTGATTATAGTCCTCTTTGTAAACGTTCTTATTTTTATTTTTATTTGAGAAAGGGTCTGGCTCTGTCACCCAGGCCGGAGTGCGGTGGTCCAGTCCTGGCTCACTGCAATCTCTGCCTCCTGAGCTCAAGCCATCCTCCCTCCTCAGCCTCTGAAGTCTGGGAATATACACAGGCACCACCATGCCCGGATAATTTTTTGTATTTTTGGTAGAGACGGGGCTTCGCCATATTGCCCAGGCTGGTCTCAAACTCCTGGGCTCAAGGGATCCATCCACCTCAGCCTCCCAAAGTGCTGGGATTGTGGGCATGAGCCACTATGTCTGGCCAATAAAAGTTTGTAAATGGCATTTTTATCGGATTGTAGAATGGATCCCTAATCATTGTAGAAATTTTGGAAAATACAAACAAGTACAAAGAGGGAAGCTAAAAGTATGCATAACCTTGACCTACATCTAACATAGGCCACTTCTACTCTGGGGCTTTTGGTGGATTTCACACCAGTCTTTTTCCTCCATGTAACCAAAGGGTGGCAGGCTTGCCCTGGGGGCCTTTGCCCCGGCCCTTTGTCCCTCTCTAGGCTGCACTTAACGTGTCACTGAATCCTCCCAAGAGAGATACAAGCCCACAACCCATTGACAAGGAAGGTGGAATTCTACAGAAGAGCTGACGGGAGTCACACTGCAGGACTCCATTAATGTCCCATGAGACAGCTCTGTTTTCCTCATGCCCTATCTCCTCTCCCTTTCTCTGCCTCTTCCACACACCTCTTCCACACAAAGGAGAACCATCAGGTCCTAAATCAAGCTTGTCCAAATCTGGCCCAGGATGGCTTTGAAGGTGGTCTAACAGAATTTTGTAAACTTTCTTAAAATATTATGAGATTTTTTTTGTATGATTTTTTTTTATTAGCTCATCAGCTATTGTTACTGTTAGTGCATTTTATGTGTGGCCTAATACATTTCTTTCATTGTGGCCCAGGGAAGCCAAAAGATTGGACACCCCTGTCCTAAATCATTCAGCTTTGTTCTTCAACTTACAATCCGCAGAAGGACCCCAAAGGACCATGAGGTTTTGGCAAAACCAAAAGACTCATGGTCCTTTGAATATCTCCCCAAGAAAGAGGCTTGTCCCCCCACCCCAAGCTGTCCATCGGGGTTAAGTGTCCATTCAGCTAACTAAAAATCAAGTATTTTTCTGGAAGATGGAAGGATGGGTTCTGCCATTAAGGAAAACAAGAAGTCAGCATTTACAGAGCATTTACTATGAGCCAGGCATCACACTCAGCACTTTCTGTGCATAAATTCATCTAGACCCTCACAGCAGTCCAGGAAGAGAGACATTATTTTAAGCCCCATTTTACAGATGAGTACATGGAGGTTAAGCAACGCACCCAAAGTTCCGTACTGGTAAGTGACCTTCGAGATTCAGCCCTAGCTCCTGCTCTTGACAATTTCACTGTGTTGTCTCTTCTACATATGGCTGCGTGAGTTGCAGACCTTCACCTCCCCCTTTCTCCCAGAGCTCTCATTTGTCCAGGAGGCAACCTGCCCAGCCTTGATGGAAGCCAGTCACAGAATCCCATTTGCTTTGCCCAGACATGCACTTTTCCTGGCTCTCTTGCAACTAGAGGTAGCCATGACATCTACTCTGGGCCAATTCAATGCAAGAAAAAGTGTGCTTGGGCAGGCTTCTGGGAAGGATGATTAGGGCCTTGCATTCTCGCCACCCCTGGTCCTAAGCTCCTATAGCTTCTCGGGTGAGGATGGTGAAACTGAATGCTAACCTGATTAAGCCCACCAAACTTCACTTGCCTTGCTTGCTTTTAACCACTTACTTCTAGCTGATCTTAAAACTTAGATAGCTAAAAGTCAAGCAGCCAAACAGTAGAGAACTAAACCCCCCACTGGCTTCTTTATATATGTCACTGTATGTCATTATGGTACCTTTATGTCATATGTCACATACATGTCTGTGACACACATGTCACTATGGTAATGGTTGCTTAAAGTTGTTTTTCAGGACTATGGGGGCAGCTCTTGTCCAGTTCAAACCCGTTGAGATAAACGACCCTTCCACTGAACCTGTGCAAAGGCTGGAGGAGTGACCTTTTGACGTCAGAGGGCCCCAAACTCTCTGAGATCATGCTAATGACGCCATTTGCTGACCATGCGTCCTATGAAAATCCAGGAAGCTTGGCTACGTATGCGCAGATGGCCAATGACTTCACTTTTCCTTGCCTCCAATCCCCTTTCCCCACACTTTAGACCACCCCTCTCCTTTATTCCATGAAGTGCTAGGAAGAGGTCTTGACGTGTATGTGACAGATTATATATTTTTTACTGAGAAACGATAGCAAGGAACACCAAGCCATCTCCAGGCAGAAAACTGCTACAATAGTAAGCAATATGTACCAGTCATGCACTAGTTAAACCAGTTCCCAAAACGCGGAATACATGACCTTGTCCCCATCGCTGACTCACAAAGAGTGCTTTTTAGCTTATTGCTATCTTAGCAGTGAACTGGCACTATCTGCCTATTTAGTCTATCTTTATTCTATGAAGAAACACTGAACACCTGCTTAGTAAAAATAACCGCAGCCGGGCGTGGTGGCTCATGCCTGTAATCCCAGCACGTGGGAGGCTGAGGTGGGTGGATCATGAGGTCAAGAGATCGAAACCATCCTGGCCAACGTGGTGAAACCCCGTCTCTACTAAAAAAATACAAAAATTAGCCAGGTGTGGTGGCACGCGCCTGTGGTCCCAGCTACTTGGGAAGCTGAGGCGGAAGAATCGCTTGAACCCGGGAGGTGGAGGTTGCAGTGAGCCGAATTGCACCACTGCACTCCAGCCTGGCAACAGAGCAAGACTCCGTCTAAAAAACAACAACAACAACAAAAACCACGTTCACAAAGAATAAATACGTGGGTCAGAGTTTGCTCTGGGCTTTCAGCGGGGAAGTGCTGTCAGTCAGTAGTCCCCTGACGTCCCACTCTGTCCTAACAGTGACTGGCTTACTCTGCATGAGCAGAAGGGGACAGGTTTGCTATCTATGACAGAGGGGAGGAGAGGAAACAGCCAAGACTCTTAGCATCCTTGGGCCACCCCACTGACCCCCGGGCCACCTGCATCTGGACTGCTTATCAAGTAAATATTGAATGTCCTGATGACTGAAGTAATATGACCAACCGACTTGGTCTGCCTGGGGCTGTCCCATTTTCTGCACTGCAATTTCCAGATCCTGGGAGACCTCTCAGTCCCAGGCAAACAGACAGCTGGTCACCCAACATTTAAGACACAAGTTATTGGATGCTCTGTTACTTGCAGCGGAAGACATTTTCACAGACTTGTGTGTGGATCGGTGCATTTTTAATGTGTATTGGATCAAGACACACCTACATCTGTCCTGCTTATTGCAAGCATGACATCATGATGATTTTCCAACACCATTAAATCATATTGTTCCAAAGGCATGTAAATAGTTAATGGAGGTTAAAATAGTTAAAAGCATAGTTGGAACTTTTAATAAGCCACATTAGTCCAGGTCTCTGTACCATTAGGGGTAAACCTGGAAATCAAACTCTGTTTTTGGCTCATTCCAGAGAGAGATGTCATCTTCAAGAACTTAATTATCACCAGAAGAAAAAGCCAGCCCGTGTCATTCAGCATCTTGGCCTTTCACGCTGGGATGATGGGGGAAAGTGGGTCATTTTTACCAGCACTGGGTGGGGAGAGGTGATCAGGCCCTGCTGGAATAATAGAGCTGCTGCTTTACAAAATTTCTTTGAAAACGACACGAAACGGAGGCACCGGTAGCTTGAGTTGCAGCCTAATGGAAACCCAGCAGAGACCACAATGAAGGCAGAGGCAGATTTCTAGAGGGAAGGAGCAACTTTTAAAAATAGTCTTTATTGCCTCCTTTTAAAAATAAGTTATGGAGGCTGCGGGCATCTTACAGGTGAATAAAAGAAGTAACATCTGACCTTAGAGATGAAACGTTGGTCTAGATTTGGAGCCTGGGTCTGGACAAGCTCTAGCACAACCCTTCTTTGTGACCTTGGGCAAGTCAGCTCCCTCTCTGCTTCTCTGTTTCCTTAGATATAAGAGGAGGGGTTTTGGGCTGGGTGCAGTGGCTCACACCTGTAATCCCAGCACCCCAGGAGGCTGAGATGGGTGGATCACTTGAGCTCAGGAGTTTGAAACCAGCCTGGACTATGTGGTGAAACCCCGTCTCTACCAAAAAAAGTACAAAAATTAGCCAGGCATGGTGGCACATGCCTATAGTCACAGCTACTCGGGAGGCTGAGACAGGAGAATCGCTTGAACCCGGGAGAGGGAGGTTGCAGTGAGCCGGGATCACGGCACTGCACTCCAGCCTGAGCAACAGAGCGAGACTCTGTCTCAAAAAATAAATAAATAAGTAAAAATAAAAGGAGGGGTTTAGATGAGCCCTCAAGTCTCATTCTGCGAGCACAGAGACGATACAACCCACTTCAGACCCAGCCTGATCTCAGTACCCCACTGCCTGGCTATGAATTCCTTTGCTGCTCTCAGCCTCAGCACTGTCACTGTTGAAAAGGGGTTACACCTTTGTCTTTGGGTTGTATGAGAATCAAACAGGCTTGCGTGTGTGATGCAGGCAGCCCACGGTTTTGCACAGGCAGCGTGGGTGGGTAGGAACAGCCACTTCCATCCACCCCTCCACCCTAGGTAAGAAATCAGCTCACAGAGATTCTCCTGAACTATCTCAGCCAACATTTCTGTGCAAACCTGTATATCACCATCGTGCTTTTTTTTTTTTTTTTTGAGATGGAGTTTCGCTCTTGTCACCCAGGCTAGAGTGCAATAGCAGGATCTCGGCTCACTGCAACCTCCGACTCCCAGGTTCAAGCGATTCTCCTGCCTCAGCCTCCCAAGTAGCTGGGATAATAGGTGTGCGCCACCATGCCCAGCTAATTTTTGTATTTTGGTACAGATGGGGTTTCACTATGCTGGCCAGGCTGGTCTTGAACTCCTGACCTCAGGCGATTCACACACCCCGGCCTCCCAAAGTGCTGGAATTACAGGCCTGAGCCACCATGCCCAGCCATCATGTGCTATTTCAATTTCCTCAAATCAAATGATACCAAGATGATAAACATGTGCACTGGGTCAGCTTTCATGGGATTCATGAGCTTAAATGCTATCCCTGGGGAAGGATGAGTGCTGAGAAGTCTCCAGGGAGCCCCAGGCCTTAGCCACTTCTCGGCATCTTGCTGGGGACCAAGGGAACAGAGGGATGCCGGCCAGTGGGCATTAAAAAGGAATGCCCTCATGTCGCACTCTGGAAGACCAATCTGCCTGTTTCTCTCCATGGCTGGTTTAATGGTCCATGGATTAACATCCACCTGTCACACCGGCCTCCCCTTTGATTGTAACGAGACACTTATTCCCAAACCAGTGTCACCTTCTTCAGGATCCTCGTCCCCACTCTGCTACCCAACAAATGCCAGCTTCCTCAAGCACAGGTCATTCTTGTCTCTTCCATGGGCTTTCTAGACTGCCTGAGCTTTGATTTTTCTTATAACAAAAATTACGAATACTCATCTTTCCTGTATGTATGATAAAAAATATATATATATGGCTGAGCACAGTGGCTCATGCCTGTAACTTCGGCACTTTGAGGCTGAGGCGGGAGGATTGACAGAGCCCAGGAGTTCGAGATCAGCCCGGGCAACATAGAAAGACCCTGTCTCTACACAACAAAAAAATTAGCTGTGCCTGGTGGCGTGTGCCCGTGGTTCCAGCTACCGGGGAGGCTGAGGTGGGAGGATCACTTGAGCCGAGGAGGTTGAGGCTATGGTGAGTCATGATCAAGCCACCGTACTCCAACCTGGGAGGCAAGGATTGACTTTTTAAAATAGTCAATTTTCTTGACTTGGGTGACCAGCTGTCTGCCTTGACAGAGTGAGACCTGGTCTCAAAAAATAAAAAACAAGCAAACAAACAAACAAACAAAACCCAGTACTGCTTAGTTACTTTTGTTTTAGAACTAAAAGGCCATTTGGTCCTTTTTTCCTTTTTTAGAGGCAGGGTCTTACTATGTTGCCCAGGCTGGATTTGAACTCCTGGGCTCAAGGGATCCTCCTGCTTCAACCTGCCAAGGACCTGGGAACACAGGCATATATAGGCATGCACCACCACACCCAGCTTAGTCTATTTAAAACATTTTACAAATATTACATAAATATGGTCTCACTATAAAAACATCAAACAGGCCAGGCGTGGTGGCTCATGCCTCTAATCCCAGCACTTTGGGAGACTGAGGTGGGTGGATCACGAAGTCAGGAGATCAAGATCATCCTGGCTAACATGATGAAACCCTGTCTCTACTAAAATATAAAAAACTAGCCGGGGTGGTGGTGTGTGTCTGTGGTCCCAACTACTTGGGAGGCTGAGGCAGAAGAATCACTTGAACCCAGGAGATGGAGGTTGCAGTGAGCCGAGATTTCGCCACTGCACTCCAGCCCAGTGACAGAGTGAGACTCCATCACCAAAAAAAAAAAAAAAAAAAAAAAAAAAAAAAAAAAAATCAAACAACACAGAAGTATAATTGCTAGCACTTATTGGTGTCAGGCTCTGGGTTAAGCATTTTACACAAATCATCTCAGTAAACTCTTGCAGTAACTCTATGAGGTAAAGACTATTATTATTATTTCTACATTTTTTAAATTTTGAGACAGAGTTTCTCTCTTGTTGCCCAGGCTGGAGTATAACGGTATGATCTTGGCCCACTGCAACCTTCGCCTCCTTGGTTCAAGCGATTCTGCTGCCTCAGCCTCCCGAGTAGCTGGGATCACAGACATGCGCCAAGATGCCCAACTAATTTCGTATTTTTAGTAGAGACAGGGTTTCTCCATGTTGGTCAGGCTTGTCTTGAACTCCTGACCTCAGGTGATCCACCACCTCGGCCTCCCAAAGTGCTGGGATTACAGGTGTGAGCCACTGCTCTTGGCCTCTTACTATCTCTTAGGATAAAGAACTTGTTCAAGGTCACAGAGTAAGTCATAGGAACTTGAACCCATGCAGTCTGGGCTCTGCTCTCAACTGGGAGTGTGAAAGTTCCATACGGTGACTGGAGTTCAAGGAAGACAGGAATCAGAATCATCTGGGAGAAGGTTGCTCAAATCAAGGTGCAACTTACAGGAGGGGCTCAACTTGGAGGGGGTCAGGAAGAGATTCCAGGCATTCAGAGAGGGGCGGAGGTGAGACAAATATTAGGAATGGGTGTGGTATGCCAGGGTAGGGGACAATGAAGAGTCTGCCCAATTAGGACACATCAGGGACAAATGTGTCTGGGTTGTGAAGAACCTTAACATGGGAGCCATCTTAAGTTCTAGAGTGAGAGCACAGCATGGAGATGTGTCTATGAAACCCAGTCTGGAAGACATGGTGATCAGTATTTACACACCAAGGAGAGAGAGCACCGTCTCTTTGAACTCTCTAAGACACTCCAAGGAATTCCTGGAAGATGTGTTTGCTCATCGATCTTTAGCTGGGGTTGGCAAACTACAGCCCATGGTCAAAATCTGGCCCACTGCCTGTTTTGGTACAGCTCACGAACTGGGAAGAGTTTAATTTTCATTTTTAAATAGTTGGGGAAATCAAAAGAATAACATTTTACAATGTTTGAAAATGATATGAAATTCAAAGCTTAGCATCTGTAAAGGGCTATTGGAACGACGTCACAGCCACTCATCTCTGCATCATCTGTGGCTGTTTTTCACGACAGCTGCAGAGGTGAGTCATCGCGACAGAGACCGTACGCTCTGTAGATCCTAAGATAGTCAGTACCTGGCCCTTTACAGAAATATTTTGCTGACCTCTGGTCTTCAGAAAGCACCATGGTAAGTATTCAGAGATTAAGGAAGTTTCTTTCCTTTTCTTTTTCTGAGATAAGGTCTCTCTGTCTTGCCCAGACTGGATGGAGTACAGGAGTACAATCATAGTTAACTGCGGTCTTGACCTGCTGGGCTCAAGCAATCCTCCTGCCTCAGCCTCCCGAGTAGCTGGTACTACCGATGCATGCCACCACACCTGGGTAATTTTTTAAAAATGTTTTGGGCCAGGCACGGTGGCACACGCCTGTAATCCCAACACTTTGGGAGGCCGAGGCAGGTGGATCAATTAAGGTCACGAGTTCGAGATCAGCCAAGATGGTGAAACTCCGTCTCCACTAAAAATACAAAAATAAGCTGGGCATGGCGGTGCATGCCTGTGATCACAGCTACTCGGGAGGCTTGAGGCAGGAGATTGCTTGAACCTGGGAGATGGAGGCTGCAGTGAGCTGAGATCATGCCACTGCAGTCCAGCCCGGGCAACGGAGTGAGACTCCATCTCAAAAAAAAAAACAAAACAAAAAACAAAAACAAGTGTTTTGTAGAGGTAGGGGTCTCACTATGTTACTCAGGCTGGTCTCAAACTCCTGGGCTCAAGCCATTCTCCTGCCTGGGCCTCCCAAAGTACTGAGATAACACACGAGCCACTGGGCCTGGCCCTAAAGAAATGTTTGCAGCTAGAAGAGCTCTCACCTTACATGAATGAAGAAATCAATGCCCAGAGAGAATGAATGCTGTTCACCGATTCCCTGACTCATCCAGAAAACAGTTCTTGAGTGCCTACTGTGTGCCAGCCCTCCTGATCCATTTTCACTTTCGAGAGACACTGAGACTGAGGGCAGGTACCAAGGCCACGTGGCAAGATAGAGGGGCTCTTCCCACCCCACTGCTTCGTTGGAGAGACCTGAGCTTGTTTTATTCTCTTGGCTCTGGCAGGGAACTGGACTGTGCCCAGTGCATGTAAAGTTGGCCAACAGATTTCCGCACATGCTCACTAACACTACCTGGCAGTTTTTGTGACCACACTTAGCCCTCTGCACATCCTTCACTCCTTTGAAGCAGACAGTCAGTGTTTTAAGTTCATTTCTTTCTTTTCTTTTTTGTTTTTGAGACAGAGTCTCGCTCTGTCACCCAGGCTGGAATGCAGTGGTGTGATCTTGGCTCACTGTAACCTCTGTCTCCTGGGTTCAAGCAATCCTTGTGCCTCAGCCTCCTGAGTAGCTGGGATTACAGATGCACAGCACCACGCTCAGCTAATTTTTGTATTTTTAGTAGACACAGTTTCACCATGTTGGCCAGGCTGGTCTTGAACTCCTGACCTTAGGTGATCTGCCCACCTCGACCTCCCAAAGTGCTGGGATTACAGGTGTGAGCCACCGTGTCCAACCCCGTGAGTTCATTTCTTATTTTCTACTTTTTTCCCCCATACTCTGACCAAGTTAATGCCTAGAATGAGACACAAGTCCTTCCCTTGGAGGGCCCAGCGAGCTGTGAAGGGGATAGAAGACTGGCCCTTGGTGTCCCTAACTCTACCTCTAAGGCCCTTGGCTAAGCTGGCCCAGAAATAATTAAAGATGTGAACAGACATGAAACTCCACGGAGGGTGACGTGGCTCCTGCCTGTTTTCCCAGCCCTTTCAGAGGCCAAGGCGGGAGGATTGCTTGAGTGCTGAAGTTCAGGACAGCTGACGGTTTTAAATGTGTCACTTTCTCACTCTTTTTCTCTCTTGCTCTCTCTCTTCTGCCGCCATGTAAGATGTGCTTGCTTTCCCTCACCTTCTGCCAGGACTGTAAGTTTCCTACGGCCTTCCCAGCCACGCAGAACTGTGAGTCAATTAAACCTCTTTCCTTTATAAATTACCCAGTCTCAGGTAGTATCTTACAGCAGTGTCAGAACGGACTGATACACAGCCCATGCGCATGCCTGTGTACATCCTGGCCCCATGTCTGTCAAGCATTTGCCCAACTCCTCCCCTAGCTCAGCACACCTGTACTAATTCCTCTGCAGCTTCACTAATCCCTTCTCTTTCCGGAATCTTCCTGATAGTCTCAGCTGCATCAGGGCTTCTTCCTTCATGCAGTGTGGGAAGTAGAAAAGTTCCTTTTCAAAGTGTCCTTTCTTGTTAAAAAATAATTGTGCTAATAACTTTCTTAAGCCCTATCCTATGTAGCTGTTAGACACGCCATGCTTACAGGCACGTAGTACATTCTATGTCCTTGTACTTTAACCAAGATTTCTGTGCTGGACGTGCTCACAGGCATGTCCCACCTCTCTATTGCTTTTACCTATTTAAAAAAGTTTTAAGTTATTAGCCAATCGGGTTTTAGTTTAGATTGTGAGGTCTGGCTCCAGCCAGCGGAGATCAGACACAGCAGTAAGGACGACCCCAAATGTGTAATGGATAAATTTGTGCATTTTCCTTTGTTCATTGTACTCTCGTGGCACGATGGCTAGCGAGGGTACCCTTCCTGCAGTCCAGGAAGTACAAATTGCGTTGCTAAAAGACGCTTTGTCTCAGTGCTAATTTTTCTTTGTGGCACCGAGCATCTGTTTCCAACATGGAGCCATAGCCCCCTTGTTACCCACTGACATCTAGGCATCCCAGAACCATCTAGGCATTTCTCTGCATTTCTCCCTCAACAGACTGCACCTCCTTTAAGGGACTTTGCCTTTTTCCTTCATGGTTCTAGCACACCACCCCGTGCCTGACACATCCGAGTAAATACACAAGGAAGGGAAGGAAGGCTGGCAGGCCTGAGGTACACACAGTCCTGCATTTTGTTGAAACAAGACCTAGGCCGGGCGTAGTGGCTCACGGCTGTAATCCAAGCACTTTGGAGGCCAAGGCAGGCGGATCACCTGAGGTTGGGAGTTCAAGACCTGCCTGACCAACATGGTGAAACCCCGTCTTTATTCAAATTCAAAAAAAAAAAAAGAAAGAAAGAAAGAAAGAAAGAAACAAGACTGCAGGTGCAGGTGGAAAAATTTCCCCTCTCATAATAGACGCCATGAGGGCAATCGCATCCATCAAAGGCGGTGAGTCAGCCCTGGAGAAATCCAATTAAACATCCGTCATTCGAGTGATACTGCTTTGCATTTTGCTATCAATACTGTTTCTATTCTGAGCTGTCTCAGCATCTGGGCTCTCTTGTGCCTTCCATTCTCAGTCACCTGCTGCGAGTTCCTGCCGCTGTGCGGTGTCCCCTCTCCCACATCCACCCTCTCCACTCCCAAGTCCATCCCTCCTCTCAAGCTGATGCCAACAAATGCTGATTTGCATCCAGCCCACTCTCATTGAGTCCTCATCATCTATAGTGTGGCTTTCTCAATCTCCACTTTACAGAAGTCTCAGAGAGGTTAAGTAAATCACCCAAGATCACACAGCTTACAAGATCTGAAAGAAGACAGTCTGACTCCAGAGCCCTGATAATTGCCACTACAACAGACTGCCTACATATGCCAACCAGATATACCAGGCTGTCACCCTCTGCTCCCATAGCTCCCTACTTTGTCCCGTTCTTGCGGTCAGGAGCCTTCTAACATGCTTTAAGGCCGGGCGCAGTGGCTCATGCCTGTAATCCCAGCACTTTGGGAGGCTGAGGCAGGTGGATCACTTGAGCTGAGGAGTTTGAGACCAGCCTTGGCAACACAGTAAAACCACGTCTCTACTAAAAAGTACAAAAATTAGCCAGGTGTGGTGGCACGTAGTAGTAGTCCCGGCAACTTGCGGGGCTGAGGTGGGAGGATTGCTTGAACCTGGGAGGCAGAGGTTGCAGTGAGCTGAGATCGTGCCACTGCACTCTGGCCTGGGTGACAAAGTGAGACCCTGTCTCAAAAAAAAAAAAAATTGCTTTCAACCAGTGGCAGTTCCAGGTGGTGGGCTTTCTTGGGGATGGCCGGGAATGGCTTTAATCCCACCTCATAATTTCCACTAGCCTTCAACACCACCTCAACATTTAAAAAGCGCTTTTGAAATGGGAAATATCAGGTAGGATAGAAACAATAAGAGAAAATAAGAAATAAAAATGTCCCTCAATTTTGTACAAAGTATAAGAAAAACCTTGATAGAAACTATGCAATTTTAATTAATTTGTACTACACAAAGCTCTGCCGGGCGCGGGGGCTCACGCCCATAATCCCAGCACTTTGGGAGACCGAAGCGGATGGATCATGAGGTCAAGAGATGGAGAACATCTTGGCCAACATGGTGAAACCCCGTCTCTACTAAAAAACACAAAAATCAGCTGGGTGTGGTGGTGTGCACCTGTAGTCCCAGCTACTCGGGAGGCTGAGGTGGGAGAATCGCTTGTGTAGCCTGATTCAGATGCTCACATTATCACAATGAAGAACGTCTCCTGCATTGTCTGGCTGGCCAGGTCTCATTAACGCAGGCCTCCATAACGGCTGTTTCAGCATGGACTGTGTGGTTAAGTTAAATATTAAAAGCTTAAAGAGTTGGCCAGATATGGTGGCTTACGCCTATAATCCCAGCACTTTGGGAGGCCGAGCTGGGTGCATCACCTGATGTCAGCAGTTCGAGACCAGCCTGGCCAACATAGTGAAACCCCATCTCTACTAAAAATGCGTAAGTTAGCTGAGCATGATTGCACACGCCTGTAATCCCAGGTACTCAGGAGACTGAGGCAGGAGAATCACTTGAACCCGGGAGGCAGAGGTTGCAGTGAGCCGAGATCGTGCCACTGCACTCCAGCCTGGGTGACAGAGCAAGACTCTGTCTCAAAAGAAAAAAAAAAAAAAGCTGAGAGAGCCAGTGCCCTTATACAAAGGCTGGAATTAACAGAAACTCCCCAAGAGTTTTGCCCAGGCTGTTCCTGGGCCTTGAAGCTTGACAAGATAACAGAGGAATTCTTAACAGGACCCGTTTAGGATTAAACAAGTTTTATTGGGGGCCTGAGGAAACTCCCCAAGCCTCCACAGACAAGCTTGTTGGGGGTCTGAAGGAACTCCCCAAACCTCTGTGATTTAGCAGGAGCCAAGACAAGGGTAATCACCCAGCACCTGGGCCCATTTAGACTAAGTTACCGAGGCTCCAGAGAAAGGTCTTCAGGACTCAGACCTTAGTTGTAGACTAGAAGAAGCTAATCACTTAGGTCTTTAGATGAATGCACATTTACACGTAGACATAGAGCTTAGAAGGTATGTAAGCTCTGGAAAACTTTGTAGTGTTGAGTTTGTCTGGTGGTATTTTCCGGGCCTTCTCCCTGTAACTGGTAACAGAAACTCCCTCCTTTCCCAGTTCACCTGCATCCCGTTATTGGGCCACTAGAAGAGCAGCCCGACCCTCAGTTTGATCCAGGAACAACTGTACCAAGTAATTTAGCTCTGATACCAGTTCAGCATAACACTCTTGAAAAAAAATCAAAATCCTGCAGATAGCAGGACTCACTTTGCTTAGAAGGTCAGGGTTTGTGTGTATGTGTTTTTATCTGTTTGTTTAAGATGGGGAAACAGGATCTTGCTCTGTCACGCTGGAGTGCAGCTGCTTGATCACGGTTCACTGCAGCCTCAATTTTCCAGGCTCAAGACATCCTCCTGCCTCAGCCTCCTGAGTAGCTGGAACTACAGGTACACCGTGGCATGCCTGGCTAATTTTTCTATATTTCATACAGACGGGGTTTCACCATGTTACCCAATCTGGTCTCAAACTCCTGGCCTCAAGCAATCCACCCACCTCGGCTTCCCAAATTGTTGGGATTACGGGCATGAGCTCCTGTGCCTGGGCCCCAACCTCTTCTTTGACTTCTGTCAACGAAGACCTTCTGGCCGGGTGTGGTGGCTCACGCCTGTAATCCCAGCACTTTGGGAGGCCAAGGCGGGCAGATCACGGGGTCAGGAGATGGAGAGCATCCTGGCTGACGTTGTGAAACCACGTCTCTACTAAAAATACAAAAAATTACCGGGTGTGGTGGCATGCACCTGTAGTCCCAGCTATTTGGGAGGCTGAGGCAGGAGAATCGTTTGAACATGGAAGCAGAGGTTGCAGCGAGCCAAGATCATGCCACTGCACTCCAGCCTGGGTGACAGAGCAAGACTCCATCTCCAAAACAAAAAAAACAGAAAACAAAGACGACTTTCTTTGGCCACCATTCCTGGCCACAGACGGCTGTTTAGAGACCACCTACTGTTATTCACACATGGTCTTGGGTGGGCTTGTGTCTCCCTCCTGTAATGGAAAAAAGCTGGAATTTTTGGCTGCTCAACCTCCAAACCCTAGATTTAGGGGAAGCATTCACTGTTTCAGTCAGTATTAGAGAAGTTCAACAAGGGAGCACCTCCACTTCCTCAGACTCAGCCAATCAGAAGCTCACATCCAAGACTTTGACCGCAGAGCCAATGACAGAGATGAAAAGATGGTGGGATTAGACTCGTGCGGTCCAGCAATGGCGGCCTCCTGGCCAGATTGGTCCTGTGACCAGTCTCCGAGGCTTTCTTTATCCATACTCATTTCCAAGCCTGTTTCTTCTGACTCCTGAGTCCCCATCCCCACAGATAGCCTTCTACAGTCCCATTTTTTGGTTGAGTCAGGCAGAGTTGGTTTCTGTTGCATGTAGCCAACAACCCTAACCAAAACAAGCTTCAGAGCATTCCCAGCAACCACACCAAGTCTTCTCTCTAAGGGAAGTCCAGATGGGAACAGTTTTCTCCATCATATATCAATATCACCTTAGCGAGTCTGTAGCATCTTCTATGGACTGGTGCTGGGCTAAGCTTTCACCTAATCAGCTCTGGGCAGATATCAGTAAGAGGGTTTTAGAAAGAACTTAAAAAATTTGGGGCCAAGTACAGTGGCTCACACCTGTAGTCCTAGCACTTTGGGAGGCTGAGGGAGGTGGATCACTTGAAGTCAGGAGTTCAAGACCAGCCTGAAACCCCGTCTCTACTAACAATACAAAAATTAGCCAGGTGTGGTGGTGGGCACCTATAATTCCAGCTATTCGGAAGGCTGAGACAGGAGAATCACTTGAACTGGTCGTGGGGGCGCTGGGGGCGCGGAGGTTGTGGTGAGCTAAGATTGCACCACTTCACTCCAGCCTGGGTGAAAGAGCGAAACTTCATGTCAATAAATAGATAGATAGATAGATAGACAGAAAGATAAAAGGGCCAGGCGCGGTGGCTCACACCTGTAATCCCAGCACTTTGGGAGGCTGAGGCAGGTGGATCACTTGACTTCAGGAGTTCGAGACCAGCATGGCCAACATGGTGAAACCCTTGTCTCTACTAATAATACAAAAATTAGCCAGGTGTGGTGGCAGGTGCCTGTAATCCCAGCTACGCAGGAAGCTGATGCAGGAGAACTGCTTGAACCTGGGAGGCGGAGGTTGCAATGAGCTGTGATCGTGCCGTTGCACTCCAGCCTGGGCAACAAGAATGAAGCTCTGCCTCAAAAAAAAAAAAAAGAAGGAGGGGAGGGGAGGGGAAGGACAAAGAAAGAAAAAAAGAAAATAGATTTGGGCTTGTGTTAGATGCTTTGGGGGACAGTTTAAAGGAAGTGGGCATTTACTTTGGATTGAATGTTGTCAGCAAGTGAAGGTAGTTCTCTGATAGAGTGTCTTCATAATTCTTTCCTTTAAGGGGAGAAGAACAGAATGAGACGGAAACTGTGATTGGTGGAGAAGCAGCAGTCACTCATATGAGCTAGGAAATGGGGCTGTTGGGTGATTTTTGTGGTTGGGACAATGTTCATATCTTTATATGCCTTCGGGGGGAGTGTTATTTTGTCTTGATCTATCACGGTCTCTGGACGGCCTTGTCTGATGCTGGCAATCTGCAAAATTGTTGACGTTCAACAGAACACTTGGGCCAAGCTGTGAGTGTCAAGCCAGCTCCTGGCTGCCAGGCGCTGCTTTTCTTTCTCATAGTGTAGGAAGTAATTTATAAACTTGCTATCTGTCTGTAAGTAATTATGAGATCTGCGTCTATAGGGACCAGTCCTACCCATTTCAGTCTTCCCTGCGGGGCTCACCATGATGCCTTGCATACGGAATGTGCTCTGGGAATGTGCCTAGTGAACTAAATTATGGGTGCAGAGCACTCTCTGGGACTTGGCGTTATGATCATGCTGAAGTATATTTTCAAAATTTAAAACGTGACTCATACAAATGTCAAATGAACGCTTGTCAAAAAATTTATTAACCCATTAATGAGGGAACCAGTAAGATGGTAAAGCTTACTTCAAGGGCATTTAAAAAGTGGATTCGGCCGGGCGTGGTGGCTCACACCTGTAATCCCAGCACATTGGGAGGCTGAGGCAGGCAGATCATGAGGTCAGGAGATCGAGACCATCCTGGCTAACACAGTGAAACCCCATCTCTACTAAAAATACAAAAAATTAGCCGGGTGGCATGCGCCTATAGTCCCAGCTACTCAGGAGGCTGAGGCAGGAGAATTGCTTGAACCTGGGAGGTGAAGGTTGCAGAGAGCTGAGATCGCACACTCCAGCCTGTGCAACAGAGCAAGATTCCATGTTGAACAATGAGAACACATAGACTCAGGGAGAAGAGCATCACACACTGGGGTCAGTTGGGGGAAGCTAGGGTAGGGACAGCAGGGGGTGGGGAGGGTGGGGAGGGATAACGTAGGGAGAAATGCTGGATATAGAGGAAGGGGGAATGAAGGCAGCAAAGCACCTGGTTATGTATGCATCTATGCAACAACCCTGCATGACCTGCACATGTACCCCAGAACCTAAAGTACAATTTTAAAAAAGTAGTTTCATCGCATTTTTAATAACAATCTTAGCATAAGATGGCGAAATGCGAGACAAATCTGGTTAACATGATATAAGGGCAATAAGACCACAACCTTTAATGTTGTATTTTTTCTACTGGACAGAAATCTACAAGTTAATGTGTAATTTCACTATGTCAGTGCTCTAATCAAATAATAAATAACAAAGTCAGATACATGTAGTCTGTCCAAGATAATTAATCATCCGTGGGCAGGTCATTAAACAATGCCTTGTATGACATGGAAAAAACATTTTTCCTTTTTTCTAATTGTTAGTTAATTTTTATTTAAGAAGCATAACAGGCCAGGTGTGGTGGCTCACGCCTGTAATCCCAGCACTTTGGGAGGCCCAGGCGGGCAGATCATGAGGTCAGGAGATCAAGACCATCCTGGCCAACATGGTGAAACCCCGTCTCTACTAAAAATACAAAAATTAGCTGGGCATGGTGGCGCGCGCCTGTAGTCCCAGCTCCTTGGGAGGCTGAGGCAGGAGAATTGCTTGAACCCGGGAGGCGGAGCTTGCAGTGAGCTGAGGTCGCGCCACTGCACTCCAGCCTGGCGCCTGGTGACAGAGTGAGACTCTGTCTCAAAAAAAAAAAAAAAAATTGTGGCGGGCAACTTTCAGTCCCACTGGCTGACCTGCCAGAAAGAAGAGGAGGCTGGTGACTGAATTATAAAAGGTCTTGAACAGGGAGATCCAGGAAGCCTCTGGGTTGGTGGACACATTGGTGTGCTGGGAGGGTGATGCACCCAGAGAGAGTGTTTGAAACAGATGTTTGGTGCTGCAAAAAAAAATCAGCACTGAGACAAAGGATCTCTCAGCAAAGCAATCTTTACTGTCTACAGAAAGGGTGCCTTCATTAGCCATCTTGCCCTGAGAGTACAACGAATAAAGGAAAAGCAGACATATTTATCCCTTATGCATTTGGGGTCATCCTGACTGCTGTGTCTGATCTCCATTGGCTGGAGCCAGTCCTCACAATCTAAAACTAAAACTTGATTGGCTAACAACTTAAAACTTTTCTAAACAGGTAAAAGCAATGGAGAACAAAAAGGAAGTTTAAATAAGGAAGCAGCGTAGGCTGCGAGCTGGGCCATGCCTGTGAGCATGTCCAGCACAGATATCTTGGTTAAAGAACAAGGACATAGAATATACTATGTGCCTGTGAGTGTGTCTAACATCTGCATAGAATAGGGCTTAACAAAGAGTCACTAGTAAAAAGCAAGAAGGCTTTGAAGAACGTTCTTAAAAGAGACTATTATTTCTAACATTTATTATTGTTATTATTCTTTAGCAAGAAAGGAAACTTTCAAGAACTTTTGTTTTGTTTTGTTTTTCTTACACATTGCTACAAAGACATATCCAATGAAGTTTTCTACTTCCTACGGAGGGCATCATGGAAGCTCCACATGGCTCCCTCTCCACACCTTGCCCAGTGCGTCTCTCTTCCATTTGTCTATTCCTGAGTTCTGCCCTGTGTAATTGACAAGCAAACATAAGTAAAGGACTTTCCTGAGTTCTGTGAGTCGTTCCAGCAAAATATCAAACCTCAGGAGTGGTCGTGGGAACTCCCAAGTGTGTAGTTGGCCAGGCAGAAGGGTGGGTGGCTCCGGACTTGTGACTGGCATCCGAGGTGGAGGCAGTCTGGTGGGATGGGGACTTTTCGCATGCGGGATCTGATGCTAACGCCAGGACATGTGTGAGAGTTGAATTGAATTGCCTGGTCACCCAGTTGGCATCCAAGAATCAGAGCTGGCCAGGCACCATGGCTCATGCCTGTAATCGCAACACTTTGGGAGGCCAACGTGGGCAGATCACGAGGTCAGGAGATCAAGATCATCCTGGCCAACATGGTGAAACCCCATCTCTACTAAAAATACAAAAATTAGCTGGGTGTGGTGGCACATGCCTGTAGTCCCAGCTACTCCTGAACCCAGGAGGCAGAGGCTGCAGTGAGCCAAGATTGTACCACTGCACTCCAGCCTGGGCGACAGAGCAAGACTGTCTCAAAAAAAAAAAAAAAAATTGGAGACTTAGTGTAGAAAAGTGGCAGGTATTTGGTACCAGAAAAAACACATTTGGTGTCAGAACAGATGTTAGAAAACACCACACGAACAAGGAACAGAGAAGTCGAGCAGTTTGCTCAAAATCACAGCCGGTAAGCATGTGCTCTGGAACACAGACTGGCACAGGCAAAGCCTATGATCATAACCGCTACGTGTGCTGCCTCTTGCTGTGCCCCTTACACCAGCCACCAGGCGCAACTTCCGTCTGGCCTTGTAGGCAAGAAGCAAAAGTGTGGCTCAGGGTGGCAAAGCCAGTGTTTCCTGAACATCAGTCACTGGCATATCACCATGGCAATGGTTGCTATGTCTCAAGCCCTCTCTATTATTATCATTATTTGAGACAGGGTCTCACTCTGTCACCCAGGCTGGAGTGCAATGGTACGATCTCAGCTCACTGCAGCCTCCACCTCCCAAGTTCAAGCGATTCTCGTGCTTCAGCCTCCTGACTAGCTAGGATTACAGGTGTGTGCCGCCACGCCTGGCTGATGTGTGTATTTTTAATAGAGACGGGGTTTTCCCATGTTGGCCAGGCTGTTCTTGAATTCCTGGCCTCACGTGATCTGTCCAGCTCAGCCTCCCAAAGTGCTGGGATTACAGGCATGTTCTCTATTATTGTTTATTTAATACTTCTCTTTATATTGATTCTCTTTTTTATATCACCATAAATGGAAACCTAATGTTTTTCCTAAAAGACATGAAAATAAATTCTTTTTTTTTTTTTTTTTAAGACAGGGTCTCACTCTGTTGTCTAGGCTGGAGTGCAGTGTCGTGATCTCAGCTCACTGCAGCCTGGATTCCAGCGATCCTCCCGCTTCAGCCTCCTGGGTGGCTGGGGGGACTACAGGTGCACACCACCACGCTGGGCTTACCTTTTGTAGCCATGTTGCCCAGGCTGGGCTCAACTCCTAGGCTCAAGTGATCCTCCACTTTGGCCTTCCAAAGTGCTAGGATTACAAGCATGAGCCACTAGGCCCTGCCTGAAAATGAATTCTTAATTTAATGTTTTCCTAAATGCTGTCTAAAATCATCCCAGAGTGTATACCCTACTTTGGGAAAAAACAGGACTAACTGGGTCTGATAAAGCAGGGGTTCCCAAAGCCTTGGCCACAACCAGTGCAGGTCCTGGGCAGGTTAGGAGCCAGGCCACACAGCAGGAGGTGAGTGGCGGGGCAAGGAGGGGGAGTGAAGCTTCATCTACATTGACAGCCACTCCCTATCACTCGCATTACAGGTTGAGTTCCAGCTCCTGTCAGATCAGCAGCTGCATTAGACTCTCATGAAAGTGCAAACTGTATTTCGAACTGTGCATGTGAGGGATCTAGGTTGCACACTCCTTGTAAGAATCTAATGCCTGATGATCTGTCACTCTCTCCCGTCACCCACAGATGGGACCATCTAGTTGCAGGAAAACAAGCTCAGGGCTCTCACTGATTCTACCTTGTGAGGACTTGCATAATTATTTCATTATACATTACAATGTTATAATGATAGAAATGAACTGCACAGTAGGCTGGGAGCAGTGGCTCACGCCTGTAATCCCAGCACTTTGGGAGGCCAAGGAGGGTGGATCATGAGGTCAGGAGTTCGAGACCAGCCTGGAAATATGGTAAAATCCCATCTCTACTAAAAATACAAAAATTAGCCGAGCATGGTGGCATTCACCTATAATCCCAGTTACTTGGGAGGATAAGGCAGAAAAATCCCTTGAACCTAGGAGGCTGAGGTTGCACTGAGCCGAGATCACATCACTGCACTACAGCCTAGGTGACGGAGAGAGATTCTGTCTCAAAAAATAAATACATAAGTAAAAATAAAAAATAAAGTGCACAGTAAATGTAATACAATTGAATCATCTCAAAACCATGGCCCCGCCCCGCCCCTGGTCACTCACTCCAGCCTGGGCAACAGAGCAAGACTCCGTCTCAAAAATTGTCTTTCATCAAACCAGTCCTTAGTGCCAAAGAGGCTGGGGACTGCTGCTATAAAGTTAAACAGCTAAGATATCAACCCCGGCTCCTGCCTGCCAGTCCAGGGCCCTTTTAGCTACAGCATGGGCCCCGTGGCCACATTGTGTTTCTGGTTAACCATGTTAGGGCAGCAGGTGAAGAGAAACTGGAAATTTCTCAACTTGGCTCTAAATGAGACCAAAGAGAAAAACCGAACGGCAGACAGCAGATGGCAAGAGGGCTCACTCCTCCAGGCGGTTAATGATGCCCTGGGCAAGCTCTCTGAAGTTCATCACCAGAGCGATTCCGGACTGAAGCAGGTCTTCTCTGATTGTTCTAGGATCTGGTGGGATTTTCCTCTGGACTAACTCAAGGTCAGTTCTAACAGGCCTAAGAAACAGCGTGAGCACTGAAGAGCGTTGAAGACATGGAACAGTAGTAGTCACCGTCTTCAAGGGAAAATCAGGGCGTGGACTTCCAATTTAAGAGCATTTTTTTTTTTTTTTTGCTTTGAGACAGAGTGTTTCTCTGTTGCTCAGGCTGGAGTGCAGTGGTGGCATCACGGCTCTCTGCAACCTCTGCCTCTCAGGTTCAAGTGATCCTCATGCCTCAGCCTCCCGAGAAGCTGGGATTACAGGTGCGCGCCACCATGCCTGGCTAATTTTTGTATTTTTAGTAGAGATGGTGTTTTGCCATGTTGGCCAGACTGGTCTTGAACTCCTGATCTCATGTGATCCGCCCATGTCGGCCTCCCAAAGTGCTGGGATTACAGGTGTGAGCCACCATGGCCAGCCTGATCTAAGGGCTTTTTAATGACCTGGTATAGCTCACCAAACTCCACGTGGGGAAGCCTCCTATCAAGTCAAGATGTTGGCTTATTCAGGCATTTCCAGAAGTGTTGCTTTCAAGGTGAAATTACATTTCATTATGTAAATGATCAGTTTTTGTCTTGGGTCAAACTATAGCTCCAAAATGCTTTCATAGGTGGCAGAAAGATTTAAGAATTCTCAGCCAGGCACAGTGGCTCATGCCTGTAATCCCAGCACTTTGGGAGGCTGAGGCAGGAGGATCACTTGAGGCCAGGAGTTTGACAACAGCCTGGGCAACATAGCAAGACCCCATCTCTACAAAAAATTTAAAAAATTGACCAGGCATGGTGGCATATGCTTATAGTCCCCACTACTCAAGGGGTGAGGCAGAAGGATTGCTGGAGCCCAGGAGTTCAAGGCTACAGTGAGCCATGATTCATCACTGCACTCCAGCCTGGGTGATAGAGTGAAACCCTATCACTTAAAAATATATATATATTCTCAGCTGGGCGCAGTGGCTCACACCTGTAATCCCAGCACTTTGGGAGGCCAAGGCGGGTGGATCATTTGAGGTCAGGAGTTTGAGACCAGCCTGGCCAACATGGTGAAACCCTACCTCTACTGAAAATACAAAAATTAGCCAGGCATAGTGGCAGGCGTCTGTAGTCCCAGTCACTCAGGAGGCTGAGGCAGGAGAATCACTTGAATTCAGGAGGCAGAGGTTGCAGTGAGCTGAGACTGTGCCACTGCACTCCAGTCTGGGCGACAGAGTGAGACTCCCTCTCAAAATAAAATAAAATCCATGTTCTGCTCTTGGCCAGCTCACTTGAGTTCTTTAAAAAATAAAAATAAAAGGAGACCCTGTGTTGGTTTTTAAACGTCTAAAACAGGACCAAATGGAAAGCAATCGTCATTGAATGATGACAAATTCTGTTTGGTTAGAAACTGTCAGAAAGCCTGTGCTTGTAATTTTCTTGATAAATATAGCACCAGGTTCAATCAAAGGCGTAATCAATGGACTTCAATAACAGATGTGATGATGAAGATGACAGATGGCATCGGAATTATCTGACGCCACGGGAGACCACAAACCCACATTTCATTCTGATACTGATCACGATCCTGGACTATAGGGGAGAGAGAGAAAGGTCCCCACTGCTGTGCCAAGGAGTGAAACTAACACAGGGCAGACTTTGTACTTTCTATTAACATCTGAGGCAAGTTTTCATCAAGAGAGGATTAAGAAGATGAGTCATCTGTAAGCAGCTGATGGGCACTAGGGTTCTTCTGTTTCACCCAGGGAAGAGGTGAGGGGATGTCTGTGCTGTGGGAGGTGAGGGGGCATCACCCTACCTGCTTCTAAAACTCCCAATGCCCAGGCTATGCCTTGGAGCAATTACACAAGACTCTGGCTGTAAGACCAGGCCCTAGCATGTTCTTTAAAGCTCTCCACGTGATTCCAATAGACAGTCAAGGCTGAGAAGCCTAAGTATGGGGGAATGTTCGCCTGGTGTAAGACGGACACGTTGCCTCCAACCTCTGGCTGCTTTTGTAAAGGCTGTTGATGGGTATTAGTGCTCAACTGGAGAAGCAGGGTCACTATGTGCTCTGGGGCAAGGGATGTGTTCTAGCAACTAGACCTTCTACAGTCGTCCAGGGAGCTGGGGAGATGGCAGTCTGGGAGGGGAGGGGAGGACCAGAGAAATCACCAACAGCTGATGTGAGAGTCAGACACTTCCAGCTGTCAAGACAGGGTGGCGGAGGGGAAGCAGGCGGAGAGGTCCCCGCGGGGCTGCTGCCTCGACTGCCAAGCGTCCAGAGAAGGTAGGGCTGCTATTGGTCCGCAGGGCCAGCAGTCAGGAAGATATGCTGGAAGGGACACGGGTGAGGGTGAGGAGAAGCTGGAACCTGTGTGGCTCCTGTCAGATCACCTCCTTGGCTCACCGTGACAGCCTTCGAAGAGTAAACACTGAGGTCGCCTTCCTTCCGCTTCCCAAATCTCCCGCACCATCCTATTCTGGCTACGTTTAACCCACAACCCGACAAGGAAAAGGATGTGTTTTGGCTCCGTGACCCCACCCAAATCTCACATGTCGAGGGAGGGAGGTGATTGGATCATGGGGGCGGTTCTTCCAACAGTGAGTGAGTGCTCCTGAGATCTGAGGGTTATATATGTGTCTGGCGTTTCCCCTGCTGCCTCTCGCTCCTGTCGCCTTATGAAGAAAGTGTTAGCCAGGCTGGTCTGCTTCCCCCTCGCCTTTCACCATGATTCTAAGTTTCCTGAGGCCTCCCCAGCCACGCAAAACTGTGAGTCAATTAAACTTCTCTATTGTATAAATTACCTAGTCTTGGGTATTTTTTAATGGCAGTGCTAAAATAGACTAATACAGAAATGGATATGAGAAATAAAGTTCTCAGCATAGCTAAGCTTTTTTTTTTTTTTTCCTTCTTTTTGTGACAGAGTCACTATGTTGCCCAGACTGGAGTGCAGTGGCACAAGCATAGCTCCCTGCAGCCTTAGACTCCTGGGCTCACGCAATCCTCCCACCTCAGCCTCCAGAATGGCTGAAGCTACAGGCAGGCACCACTATGCCCAGCTAATTTTTAAATTTCTTTTGTAGAGATGGGGTCTTGCTATGTGGCCCAAGCTAGTCTTGAACTTCTGGGCTCAAGTGATCCTCCTGCCTCAGCCCCTCAAAGTGCTGGGATTACTGCACTCAGCCTAAGTTTTCAATAGAATATTGCAGCACAGACTAGAAGAAAGAGAAATCCACTCAAGCTCACTTGATAAAAACAGAGCCTAGTAAAGGTGTAAGAAAATGAAGGGAAATGCTAGCGTCTCGACAGACGGTACCCATATCTATCTTGAGGAGATAATGGTTTTCGCTTCGAATTACAGCTTGACCAACACCTGGGGTGGTAATTGCAAGAGGCCAAGCATAAATTGACGCCATGGCTTCTTAGGAGTGGGCAAAGCTGCTGTGGATAAGACGAGAGGAAAAAGTGTCTTTCTTGGAATGGAGGGAACTGAGATAAAGGAGAAGAGAAACAGAGGATGAAACTGGGCCCCGTGTGTGGAAAAAGCCAAGAAAAAGGAAACCACCCCGTTGCCTCATGGCACAAGGTGGTGAAAAAGATCTTGTTAACCCGGAATGTCAAATGTGAATTTCTAATTCTCCTAGTTACGGCCATACAGATGCCACGATGCCCTTCACTGGAACACCGACTTGTTGTTTTGTTTCTGTTTTTTTTTTTTTTTTTGAGATGGAGTCTTGCTCTGTTGCCCAGGCTGGAGTGCAGTGGCACCACCTGGGCTCACTGCAACCTCTGCCTCCTGGGTTCAAGGGCTTCTCCAGCCTCAGCCTCCCGAGTAGCTGGGATTAGATAATTTTTGTATTTTTTAGTAGAGACGGGGTTTCGCCATATTGGTCAGGCTGGTCTTGAACTCCTGACTTCAGGTGATCAACCCGTCTCAGCCTCTCAAAGAGCTAGGATTACAGGCATGAGCCACCGCACCTGGCCTTTTTTTTTTTTCTTTTGCAATTAAAAAAACTCAAGGTCTTTGCAGGACTGTGGCTGGGGCTAGTCCTCTGGGGTTGGAGGGCCAGTTGAATGATGAGCCAGGGGAGGACTGTCACTGCTTATGGTTTTTAAGCTGTCTGCTGTGAAGAGGTCAATGACACCCTTTTTGTGATGCTCATTGTATTGCTGCTCAAATGACCTGTGGGAGTAGGATAGGGCATTGTTTCATTCTGTTGTTATGGAAACTAGGAAAGCATCTGAGTTTCATATTCAGATGGATGGAGGTACAGGACCCAAGGAACCAAGCATTGGAGCAGAGAAGTCTTGAGAATGGAAGTCCCCTGGAAATGTACAGGCATTGTACAGCTGGATTTTGGATTTCCCTAGGCGGTGGCAACACGGGGTGGGAAGTATTTTCCCAAGGGTCAGGAGAGGGGACGCTCAGGGACGAGCAAGGTGCAACATCTTATGGACTGCCTAGTTCATCTGGACTGCAATGGGAGTATCATGGCTGAGTTCATTCTTTGCTTTCAAGGGACACTGTCTCTCTTGTTAGTTACTGAGGCAGTTGCTCTGTGTTCTCTCCCTCCCAAGACGGGCTTTCTCTGCTTAGGCACAGACCTCAGTTTGCCACGCCCCCATCTTCCGCCTGGCGCAGGCTCTCTCAGTCCCAGGAGAGAGACTCTGATCTGCCCAGAAGGAGCCAATCTGGAGCAATCAGAGGAGTGAGGAGAGGCTCAAACCCCCTACACCTGAGGCTGCTACTTGGTCCCAGCTACTCAGAAGGCTGAGGCAGGAGGATTGTTTGAGCCTGGGAGGCAGAGGTTGCAGTGAACTAAGATTGTGCCACCGTACTCCAGCCTGGGCAACACAATGAGACTCTGTCTAAAAAAAAAGCATAAATTTCCTCTTCCATGTACATCCTTCAGATATTTTGAGACAAATCTTAGGTGCCCGTTGAGCCTTCTCTCCTAATTTCAGCAACCTTTGAAATGGAAAAGACCATCAGTCCACCCTCCAATCTCCTCCCTTCTCTTGTGCCTCCTCTTCCAATCAAAGAAAACTGTGTTTGCACTTATGTCTGCATCTATTCATTTCCAAACTCAACTGCTTCCTGGTGGTAAAGTAACATTTAATGAGCACTTACATGGTAGCAGGCACTAGACTGCGCACTTAATAGACATGACCTCCTTCACTACTCACGACCACTTTGTGAGATACTGGATGCATGTCTGTTTTAACAGATGAGGCCGCTGAGGCTCAGAGAAGGTAAGACACTTGGGCAAGATTGCACAGCCTATACATGGCAGAGTTAGAATTCAAATCTAGGTGTAATTTAATCCAGAACAAGTAAACACACTGACCAGGCATGAGGTCTCTCTGTTTATCAGACAGCAACCCCATCCAAGGCCAGGATGTCTAGTAATGAAAAAATGGGGATCCTGCCACCTTTGGCAGAACCCAACCAAGAATTGGATTGATCTAACATAATTTGAGATCTCTGAAGAGTTTAGGGGACTGAGAACAGATAAAGTGGAATTCCAGGAGAAAACAAGACCCAGGGAACTGATGGCTCAATTAATAGCAGCCAGTTACATACCTGAAAGATGTAAGTCAGGATATTGCTTTAAGGGGGTGCCTGGGGATCAGCTTGTGTAGACCCAAGACACCAAGGCAGCTCTGCTAAGTCGCTTGGAGTTTTATTCCCTCCCATTTCTCTTTGGGCATCCTGTCCTAAAACTGTCAAGAAAGGGTTGGTATTTTATTTGAAGGAAATGTGGAAAGGAGGCTCAGCCAGGCATTATCCAATTCAATTTAGACCATCAAGTGATAGGGACGAGCCTTTCTCAATCTCTGCAGCCACTCACGTCTGAAACGTTCCAGAAATAAGCAAAGAGAATGGAAAAATCCTTGATCATCAGGCCACGGTACATGCAATTTACTGGTATCTATTGCCCTGTCTTTCTAAGAAGCTTCTTTTTTGGGAGATTTCAAAAAATGATGAGAACTCATCCCAGGATGAAACTATGAGAGTGCTCTGTATAGTGTGCTGTCTTCCCCTTTCCCCAGCCTCACCAGGGCTGTCTCTGTCATGGTGGCTGCCACACTGGGGCTCCTGCTCTGGGCTTAGCCGTTAGAGGAATTGCTGTGGTAACTTAATGTAGTAGACTGAAGAATGGTCCCTGAAAATTCCCATGTCTTAATGAACCTATGAATCTGTTACCTTACATGGCACATGGGATTTTGGGCCAGGCAAAATGGCTCACGCCTATAATCCCAGGACTTTGGGAGGCCTGGGCAGGGGGATCTCTCGAGCATAGGCGTTCAACACCAGCCTGGGCAAGATGATGAGATCCCAACTGTATTAGTCCGTTCTCAAGATACTATGAAGAAATACCCAAGACTGAGTAACTTGTAAAGAAAATAGGTTTAATTGACTCAGTTTCGCATGGCTCGGGAGGCCTCAGGAAACTTACAAACATGGCGGAAGGTTCCTCCTCACAGGGCAGCAAGAAAGAAAATGAGTGTGCCAGCAGGGGAAATGCCAGATGCTTATGAAACCATCAGATCTTGTGAGAACTCACTATCACGATAACAGCATGGTGGAACCACCCACATGATTGAATTACCTCCCACCAGTCCCTCTCATGACGTGGGGATTACGGGATTACAATTCAGGATGAGATTTGGGCGGGGACACAGCCAGACCATATCACTGTCTCTACAAAATTCAAAAATTAGCTGTGTGTGGTAGCACATGCTGTGGTCCCAGCTTCGTGGGAGGCTGAGGCAGGAAGATTGTTCGAGCCTAGGAATTAAAGGCAGCAATGAGCTAAAACTGTGTCACTGCACTCCAGCCTGGACAACAGAGCAAGACCTTGTCTCTAAAAATATATATATTTTTAAAAAGGAAATTTGGGCCAGGCACAGTGGCTCACGCCTGTAATCCCAGCACTTTGGGAGGCCAAGGCGGGCGGATCACTAGGTCAAGAGATCGAGACCATCCTGGCCAACATGATGAAACCCTGTCTCTACTAAAAAATACAAAAATTAGCTGGGTGTGGTGGTGCGTGCCTGTAGTCCCAGCGACTCGGGAGGCTGAGGCAGGATAATTGCTTGAACTCAGGAGGCGGAGATTGCAGTGAGCCAAGACTGTGCCACTGCACTCCAGCCTGGCGCCTGGCACCTAGCGCAAGACTCTGTCTCAAAAAAAAAAAGGAAATTTGCAGATGTGATTAAATGAAGGCTCTTGAGATGGGGAGATCATCCTGGGTTATCCACATGGATCCTCAATGTCATCACAAGTGTCCCTACCCATTGATGCCTGAGGTTGCAGTTTTTTGAATTTGAAAAAGCAGACCTTGTGATGACCTTGAGTGGTAGGAGATAAATAACTCTCACATGCTTAGTGTTCCAATAATGGAACACTAGGCATAAAATTAAGAGAAAGAGGAAGATTTGACACAGAAGAGCAAAGGTGACAGGATCACCTCCATGAAGAGGGATTGGAAGATGCCATGCTGCTGGCTTCGGAGATGGAGGAAAGAAACGCAAAGAATACAATTCTAGAAGCTGGAGCGAGTGAGGAAGAAACTTCTCCTCTAGAGCCTTCAAAAAGAGCATGGCCCTGCTGACACCTTGATTTTGGCTCAGTGAAATCGATTTCAGACTTCCAGCCTCCAGAACTCAAATAGAAGGATGTGTTGTTTTAAGACCGAGTTTGCAGCCGTTTGTTACACTAGCCACAGGGAAGTAATGCACTTAGCTGCATTATCACTCTTTTCCCTCCTATGAATGAACCCACTGTCCACCCTAACCATCAGAGCCAGGTAGCTTTCACCACCCAGACCTGCCACATGAAGTGCAGCCCTTGAGACAATCTGGCTCTGGGAGAAGCAGGAAGATGAGCCCTCATTCATTCATCCAGTCTTCACTGAGTGCCTACTCTGAGTTTGGCCTCGTGCTGGGTGCTGTCAACATTGTTGGGAGGGAAAACTGCTTGGTCTCTCCCCTCATGGAGGTCAGCATCTAGGAGGAGAGTCAGACATTGAACATACACTCACACCTATGAACGTAGATTTACAAAAGGCTTCTAAGGAAAGGATCACAGAGATGATAATGGGACGGGGGCTGGGGAAGTGCTCGGAGGTGTCCCTCCAGAAATGCCCTGGATCTGAGTCCCGGAGGAAGACAGAGAGTTGATCAGGTGCCTCAGTCCATTTGGGCTGCCATAACGAAATACCTTAGCCTAGGCGGCTTATAAACAACAAACACTTATTTCTCGTGGTAACAGAGGCTGCAAAGTCCAAGATCAAGGTGTCGGCAGATTCAGTGTCTAGTGAGGACCCGTTTCTCATAGATGGTGACTTCTCACTGTGTCCTCACACAGTGAAAGGGAGAAACAAGTTACTCTGGGCCCCTTTTACAAGGGCACTAATCCCATTCATGAGGTTCTGCCCTCATGACCTAAGCACCTTCCTAAAGCCCCACCTCTTAATACTGTTACATTGGGAATTCAGTGTCGACATATGTAGTTATGGGTGATACAAACATTCAGATCACAGCACCAGGGAAGGAGAGTGGGGTGGGAGGAGAGGGATCCAGGCAGACGGAACAGCACAAACAAAAAGGCCCTCATAGCAGGAGGGGACCTGGTGTGTGTGTGTGTCTGGGGTGGGGGCCGGGGGAAAGGTGGAGACTAAAAGGAGGACCAAGGGAGTGGCATGTGTGTCTAAGGGAGGCAGCTGGGGGTAGGGAATGGATGAAGAAGAGGCTAGAGACGTGTGAGCAGATCTAGCAGGACTAGACAGGCTTTATCATGCTAACACATGCTGGAAGGTGTTTGCTATGGTGTGAATGTTTGTGACTCTCCAAAACTCATACTGAAACTTAATTTCCAGTGCAATAGGATTAAGAGCTGGGAACTTTTAGAAGGTGGGATCAGTGCTCTTACAAAGTGCTCGAGAGAGCAAGTTGAGTCCTTTTTGACCTTCTCTCCATTCTGCTTGTGAGAAGACAGTGGTCTTGCTCTCTGGAGATCACAGAAACAAGGCACCATCTTGGAAGCAGAGAATGAGCCCTGACTAGGTACGGAGTCTGCTGGCATCTTGATCTTGGACTTCCCAGGCTCCAGAACTGTGAGAAAGAAGTTTCTATTTATAACTTGTCCAGCCTAAGGAATTTTGTTATAGCAACAGGAATGGACTCAGACAGTATTTAAATCCGAGAGCTATAATCAGATTCACATGTTGAGAAAATCTCTCTGGCTGCAGGACAGAGATGGGTGTGTGAACCTGGGTGGTGGCCATGGAGATGGAGAAAGGTGGACAGCTGAAAACTATTTTAGGAGGCGAAACAAACACCAGTCGGTGATGAACTGAATATATAAGGTGGTGGGTTGGGAGGGGTCAAGGATGAGGTCTAATTTTGGAATTTTGAGATTTCTATGGATAGATGGTGGTGCTGGGATGTTTGCTGAGCTAGGGCTGGAGGGCATTGAGGATAGATGGGGGTATCAGGAGTTTGACTTGGACAGATTGAGTTAAAGGTATCTTTGAGACATTTAAGTGGAAGTATCAGATACTGGACCTTCCCCTGCTGGTCTGTCTCAGCATTTTCCCCTTAGAAATATGTGTGTGTCCCCAAAAAGACAAATATCATGTGATTCCACTTTTTCTCTGTAGCCCAAGCTGGAGTGCAGTAACACAACCTCAGCTCACTGCAACCTCTGCCTCCAGGGCTCAAGCAATTCTCATGCCTCAGCCTCCTAAGTAGCTGAGACTATAGGTGCGTGCCACCACGCCTGGCTAATTTTTTGTATTTTAGTAGAGATGCAGTTTCATCATATTGCCCAGGGTGGTCTCAAACTCCTGGGGTCAGGCCATCCGCCTGCCTTGGCCTCCCAAAGTGCAGGGATTACAGGCGTGAGCCACCACGCCCGGCCTGATTCCACTTTTATGAAGTATACAGAGTCATCAAAATCAGAGGCGGAAAGTAGAATTCTGGTTACCAGCAGCCAGAGGGAAGGGAGTTAGTGGTTAATGGTACAGAGTTTCAGTTTGGGAAGATGAAAACATTCTGGAGAAGGATGGTGGTGATGGTTACACCACAGTATGAACGTTCCTAATGACACAAAACTGTAAGAAACGGTTTAAGACAGTAAATATTGTTATGTATATTTACTCTCTTATAAATGTTATATGTAAGTAATATATTTATATGTAACATGTAAATATTTACTATTAGTAATAGTAAATATTTTATATATAATATGTATTTATATATATTTGGCCACAATTTAAAAAATAGAAGTGTGTGTGAACTATATATAAAAGTATGCATAAAACATTTTATTTTTCTAATATATAATCTTTATATTATAAGAAAATATACTATAATAAACATAGTATGTTAAATAATATAATAAAGATATTTTATTTATTCATAGTTTATGGAAATATTACTATATTATTTATTTTTTCTTTTTTCGTGATTCTCTATCTAGAAAATACTTTATTATTTTTGTGGAATAATAAGGCAGTTATGTTCCCAACATCTGACTTAGGTAATAACCTGTGTGTGACTCTCGATGGCCCCATGTGCCCATTCCTTCATACTTTTCTCATTCCCTCAGAGGTAGACACCATCACAAACTTGAGTTAATGCTTTTTATTTTTATCATTTACTGCTCATATATGAATGCCTGCACAATTATATTTTTTAGTTTTATAAACGTTACATAAACTTGTTAACATCTTGTTTTTGAGATGCTTTCATGATCATAATGCTTATTCATTTTTCACTGCTGTATAGTATTCTGTGGTACGAGAACACCAAAAAAGTAGTTATGAACATTCTGGAACGCCTCCTGATGCTCATGTGTAGTTTTTCTAGGGCAGTGCTGGTCAATAGAATGTTCTACAACAATAGAAATGTTCTATACAAATGTGTGCTTTTCGATACAATCGCCACCAGCCATTATTTACTAATGAGTACTTGAAACAGGGCTCAGGCTACCGAGGGACTGAATTTTAAATGCTATTTAATTTTAATGATTTTAAACTGAAATAGCCACATGAAGCTAGTGGCTAACCAGGGATAGACCCAGGAGCAAAACTGCAGGTTATAATTACCTGTTCATCTTTACTAGGTAACACCGAACTATTTTCCAGAGAGGTAGAGCCAATTTCCCTACATCTTCATTTTATCCAACTCCCTAGACCTTTGCTAACCAGATAAACTATCCAAATGAAAGTTGATCCAAAGACAAACTTTCTGGCTGCACGTGGTGGCTCACGCCTTTAATACCAGCACTTTGGGAGGCCAAGGTGGGTGGATCGTGAGGTCAGGAGTTTGAGACCAACCTGGCCAAGATGGTGAAACCTCATCTCTACTAAAAATACAAAAATTAGCTAGACATGGTGGCACATACCTGTAATTCCAGCTACTTGGGAGGCTGAGGCAGGAGAATCACTTGAACCCAGGAGGTGGAGGCTGCAGTGAGCTGAGATCGAGCCACTGCACTCTAGCCTGGGTGACAGAGCAAGACTCCATCTCAAAAAAAAAAAAAAAAATCTGAGAACAACAGGGGCTCTATTAGTTATTAATCAGGGTTCTCCAGAGAAACGGAACCAATAGTATTGACAGATGGAGAAAGAGATTTATTTTGTTTGGTTTTTTTTTTTTTTTTTTGAGATGAAGTCTCCCTTTGTTGCCCAGGCTGGAGTGCAGTGGCACAATCTTGGTTCCCTGCAACCTCCATCTCCTGAGTTCAAGCAATTCTCTTGCCTCAGCCTCCCGAGTAGCTGGGACTAAAGGCACACACCACAACCCCTGGCCAGGCTGGTCTTGAACTCCTGATCTCAGGCGTAAGCCACTAAATCTGGCCTAGAAAGAGATTTATGACAAGGAATTGGCTCATGGGATTTTAGAGACCAAGAAGTCCACCCTAGGTGGCAAGCTGGAGATCCAGGAGAGCTGATGGTGTAAGTTCCAGTCCAAAGGCTGGCAGGCTCAAGACTCAAGAAGAGCTGATGTTTCAGTTAGAGTTCAAAGGTTGGAAAAGACCAATGTCTCAGCCTAAGCAGTCAGGCAGCCGGAGTTCCCTCTTAGCCTTTCTGTTGTAGTCAGGGCTCCAACTGGTTGGATGGGGCCCACCCACCTCTACACAGGGGAGGGCAGTC
The DNA here is from genome assembly GCA_004027835.1 of Alouatta palliata. NCBI lineage: Eukaryota > Metazoa > Chordata > Mammalia > Primates > Atelidae > Alouatta > Alouatta palliata. The sequence goes on from PVKV010011652.1 coordinate 61,803, forward strand.
CGCTTTACTCAGTCTACCAATTCAAATGTTAATTTCATCCACCAATGCCCTCGCAGACACATACCTCGAAGAATCTTTGGCCAAACATCTGAGCTCCCTCTGGCCCAGTCAAGTTGATGCATAAAATTAATAATCACCAGGGTCTTACATGGTAATCTCCCTCCCAACCCAATGGAGTCTAGGTGGTTCAGAGGTGGTTCTCTGAGCAGAATGGAATACATTTCTAGAAGATAGAACTTCTAGAGAGGAGTATTTTCTTTCTGTTAACTTGTTCTGACCATGAAAGACAACTTGTAGCAGCAAGAGCTTGTCAAGTGCAGAACATTTATTTTATTTTGTTTATTTTCTTTGAGACAGAGTCTCATTCTGTCACCCAGGCTGGAGTGCAGTGGGTACAATCTTGGCTCATTGAAACCTCTGCCTCCTGGGGTCAAGTGATTCTGGTGCCTTCAGCCTCCTGAGTAGCTGGGATTTCAGGTGCACACCACCATGCCCAGCAAAATTTTTTTTGTATATTTAGTAGAGATGGAGTTTTGCCATGTTGGCCAGGCTGGTCTTGAACTCCTGACCTCAGGTGATCCACCTACCTTGGCCTCCCAAAGTGCTGAGATTACAGGCATGAGCCACTGCACCTGGCCCAACGTTTATTTCTCCATTCATTCAACACAGATTCCCACCTTCCTCCCCACCTCCCAGTACAATTAGAAATTCAGCAGGAGGATCTTTCCATTCAGAAGTCTAGCTTAGAACATTCTCCGTCTTCTCTCCTCCCTCTAATATCTCCCTTTCCTCTTCCTTCCTTTCCCTCCCCTACACCCCAAATTCTTGTATATTTTATCCAAGACAAATTGCTTCTTAGATCTTCTGCAATTACAAGCATCTCTTCCCACCTGATAGGTACAGTGGCCCCGGCAACGGTGACCTGTTCCTGGAAGATGCTATTTAAAACCCCAATTGCAACTCGAGTGACGCAGAGCTCCCAATGTGGCTGAGAGGTGTCAAGTTACATAAGCTTACATGCTTCATTCTGCCCTAGGCTTGAAGCTCTTCCTAACAGACTGCAGACTTATCAGCTCATTAAAGGGGAAAAAATGCAGGTTTATAAAAAACAATTTTGATAATCATCATCATAAAATCAAGGCCCCAGGGTAGAGCTGCACTTAATGGTTGAGAGCCACACTCAGAGTCAGCACCTCCCAAGACGGTCTCAAGGAAACCACAATGAATCCCAGCTTCTCTCAGGGAGAGGAATATTTTCTGGGAATTCTCTGGAGACAACTCTAAGCAGCCCTGATGCCTGCTCTCCCACAAAGTACAACGTTAACAATGAAAGGAAAGGGAATTCTGAATTGCTTACTACCTAGGAAGGGCCACCCAATTTCCTACCAGTGGTCTGTTTTTATGCTTGCTATAATGCTGCAGGGAGATATCACTGAGCCCACTGTACTGATGGGGAAGCTGAGCTCGAAACAGGTTAAAATATTTGCTCCAGGCCACACAGTTGTAAGAAGTAGAACCAGGATTCAAAGCTCATTGGGAGACCCCACAGCTTGATGCAGAGACCGTGGACTCTTGTGATATGGAAGGGAAGTGGTGGGAAGGGAAGGACGTTGGTTGCTTCAAATGCAACAGGAGGAGGGAAGGGAAGTGCTGGGTAGAGGAGGGCATGGTCCCTGGTGAAGGCCCCACCCCCAGTGCCCACAGACCTAGGTGAGGAGAGGCATTTTTGTTTTCCTGCCCAAATGTTGCATTTCCTAGGACCACCCTGGCCTGCCACCCCCCCACCATCCTGTGCCTATAAAAACCCTAAGACCCTAGCAGGCAGACACACAGTCTGCTGGATGGATAGAGCAGCGGATCAGCGGAAGAAGATGCAAGCAGCTGTACGGCAAGAAGACATGAAGGGCTGGGCCGGCGACTCACGCCTGTAATCCCAGCACTCTGGGAGGCCGAGGCAGGTAGACCATGATGTCAGGAGATCGAAACCATCCTGGTGAAACCCCATTTGTACTAAAAATATAAAAAATTACTTGGTGGTGCGTGCCTGTAATCCCAGCTACTCGGGAGGCTGGGGCAGAAGAATCACTTGAACTAGGGAGTTGGAGGTTGCAGGGAGCCGACATCACGCCATCGCACTCTAGCTTCTGCGACAGAGCAAGACTCTGTCTCAAAAAAAAAAAAAAAAAAAAAAACGTCAAAGAGAGTATGCCGGCAGAAGAGTACATGGCCATCGACTAGCCAGATGAGGCAGAGTTGGGCTGGGGGCAGTTGGAAGAGAGCCGCAGCCCGTCTCCAGGGAAAAACCTTCCCACTCCATCCCCCTGTGGTTTCCCCCGTCTGCTGAGAGCTGCTGCTACTCAGTGAAACCTTGCACTCATTCTCCAAGCCCAGGGTGATCCGATTCTTCTGGTTCACCAAGGCAAAAACCCGGGATACAGGAAGTCCTCTGTCCTTGCGACAAGGTAGAGGGTCTAATTGATCTGATTAACACAAGCCGCCTATAGATGGTAAAACTAAAAGAGCACCCTGTAACACACGGCTACTGGGACTGCAGGAGTTGTAAGCATCCACCCCTGGACACTGCCGTGGGGTTGGAGCCCGACAAGCAGCCCAGCTATATGTTACCCTCGAGGACTGAGCAGCAGGGCACTGAAGAAGCAAGCCACTTCCTCAGTGCGCACACTGTGAGGGGGACAAGGGAACTTTGCCCATTTCATCTGGAACCAGAATGCTATTTCATGGGAAATGTACAGCCCTGGCCAAGTGACTTGAACTCTCAGTGCCTCCGTTTCCTCATCTGTAAGATGAGGGCCATGTGATATTTTCTGCCTAGAGGGTGATAGTGAGGATTATATGAATCAAAACAGCAGAACACTAGAAAACTAGCCAGCATAGAAAGTATTTTAAAAGAACTGTTGTCTACAATGCATGCAGTTTATGTGTGCGTGTGCGTGTGCGTGTGTGTGGGGGGGGTTTCAATATAATGCACCTTCTTTTCTTTCTTTTTTTTTTTTTTTTTTGAGACAGAGTCTTACTCTGTCACCAGGCGCCAGGCTGGAGTGCAGTGGCGTGATCCTGGCTCACTGCAACCTCCGCCTCCCAGGTTCAAGCAATTCTTCTGCCTCAGCCTCCAGAGTAGCTGGTACTACAGGCATGCGCCACCACACCCAGCTAATTTTTGTATTTTTAGTACAGATAGGTTTCACCACGTTGGCCAGGATGGTCTAGATCTCTTGACCTTGTGATCTACCCGCCTCGGCCTCCCAAAGTGCTGGGGTTACAGGCGGGAGCCACCACACCCGGCCAGTGCGTGCACTATTACTCCATTGTGACTCTCTGCCAGGTTCCCAGGGCCTGACCTCTTCTCATCACACTTGGTGCCTCTGCATGAAATGAAGTTACTGAATTTCAAGCCCAGGCTCTGGAAATACTGGAACTCAAAGACTGTGCTCTTGAAATATGTCCTTCACACGCCCACCTTCCCTGCCTGCTGCAGTTCTGACTCTGGCTGATTAAAAACTGCTTTTGCCCAGAGCAAGCCGAGTGGCAGGGCACGCTATCCCTTTTTATGAAAATCCAGCAAGCGAGTGTAAAAGGAAGATAACCACACCCCCGCCCCATTTGGAGGCTGAAGATACTTAATTATCTGAAACCCAGATAAACAGCAGGAGCGGATGGTAGATGAGACGTGGAAAAGCTGAAGCGAGAGGGGGGGCTGCAAGAGAAATTATTAAAAACTAATGATGTGATTCAGTGCTGGAATGAAGGCGAGAAAACGAGCCTGAACTTGTTGACAGCCTCTGAGAGTTCTTGCCTGCAGTAAGATGGGGGCAGGATGGGTAGGGAGATGGGGTAGCAGTGGGAAGGACTAGAAGGTGGGTGGAACATAGGGTCAAGAAAGGGGAAAACACAGGCGTTTCAAGCATTACCTCCCAGATGTTGGTTGCCTCTTTTCTGGAGGTGGTTTCGTATTATTGCCCTGTTCCAGTAAAGTTGATAAAATTGCCAAGCCTCCAGAGAGAGAGCTCTAAATGACATTTTACACATTGGAAACCAGAGGACAAGCAAAGAGAAGTCAGCAAAAGACACATTAGAAATTCAGAGTGAAGAGTGTACTCATAGCTCACACCTGCCTGCTGGGAGCTCACTCATGGCTGGTCTGTGAACTTGACCTCCTGGGCCTGATTCAGGGCAAGTGGGTGTCCTGGATTGGGGTAGTTCCTGATGTATCTTTCTGTTAGGGAGCATTTGACGTGGGTGATGTGAGCATGTGTGTGAAGGGCTTAGCACAAGCCTAGGTCCGCGATAAGGGCTCTGTAAATGCCAACTGTTGTGGTCCTTAAGAGTCTTTATGGAAACAGGGTTCTCTACAGCAAATTCCCAGCACACTAACTTCAAAACCTTGACTGTCTACATTGGAACTCATCATTTTGGTGTCTGAAATAAATACATGGTTTATGTGCAGAGAAATGGTGCTACTGAAACACCAGGGGCGTTTGGTCTAGGTCCTGCTGCTCATCGCACAGAAAGCCCATCACTGAGAAGATGAGTATTGCCACCCGGTGCTGCAGCTAAGGAGATGGGGGCTCAGTCTCAAAGCCATCTCCCTGACCAACCAAAACTAGGAATTTATATAGCAGGGAAGAAATGTAACAATGTGTAAGGAAACAAGAACTAGGGAGAGGCAAGGAAGCAGTCATGATGAATGAGGGATCTGGCGTCTCATTGTTAGAATGTAGCAATCTGGTGAGTTTCAGTTCTTTGATACTTTTTTGAGAGGCCTGGAGGTCCTTTCCTGAGGAAGGAACTCAGATAAAACAAATGTAAACTCTAAGCTTTAAGATCAGAAAGGTCAACTTCTGTGTTTATCCAAAAGAACATCTATGTTGGGACTACTGGGTAAGTTTCAGTGGTACAGAAAAGTCCAAAGCCCGACTTAATAGAAATCATCCAAGTTCCACCATACGAAATTCAAGATGGCAGAACAAGATAAGGCCCAGTGTGGGAATGGGGGCGTCCAATCCGGAGTTTCTCCTTGCACTGTAGGAGTTAGGCAAAGAGAAAAGGGGTCCTGGCATTGAGAATGAAGATAATAGAACAGCCTCAAGTTAAGGGTTCTGACCCCCAAGACAGACACCTTGGGTTCAAATCCTGTTACTGCTTCATCCTAGCTGGTGACCTTTAACAAGACACTCTGCCTCTCCCACCTCAATTTCCTCATTCAAAAAATAGAAGAAAAAAATAGAACTCACTCTATTGGGGTTCTTGTGACGACTCGGGAAGCTAAAATTAAGGGGTGAATGCATGAAGGGATGTAGCGCTCAGTGTGGCATGTCAGTGCCCGTGGGAAACAGCAACTCTGTGTGCTCTGTCACGTGCCCAAGGTCACAGCCCAGGGACATGGGAAAGGCAGGATGATGACCTCTGATGCCACATCTCCCAAGTTCTCACCGGTTCCCTGGGAGGAGGGAATCTCCCTCTTCTTCTTCCTCACTGTCTTGGCAGAAAAAGAGGTAGAACAGACAGAGGCTGTGGATCTTGGGGAAAAGGACAAGGTAAATCAGCCAAGAAAAAGAAAGCCCATGAAATAATCTAAATGTCAGGCTGCCAGGGCGTTGAGGGTGGGGCAGGCAGCTCACCCTGGACTCACGCTTAAAAGTCAATGCAGGCTGGGCACGGTGGCTCACGCCTGTAATCCCAGCACTTTGGGAGGCCAAGGAGGTTGGATCACTTGAGGCCAGAAGTTCAAGACCAGCCTGGCCAACATGGTGAAGCCTCATCTTTACTAAGATTACAAAAAATAGCCAGGTGTGGTGACAGGCACCTATAGTTCCAGCTACTTGGGAGGCTGAGACAAAAGAATCGCTTGAACCCAGGAGGTAGAGGTTGCAGTGAGCCAAGATTGCACCACTCACTCCAGCCAAGGCGACAGAGCGAGACCCCATCGCAAGAAATAAATATAAAAGAATCTGAGGTGGGCAGATCACAAAGTAAGGAGTTCGAGACCAGCCTGGCCAATTTGGTGAAACCCTATCTCTATTAAAAATACAAAAAAATTAGCGGGGCATGGTGGCACATGCCTGTAAATCCCAGCTACTTGGGAGGCTGAGGCAGGAGAATTGCTTGAACCTGGGAGGTGGAGGTTGCAGTGGGCTGAGATCGAGCCACTGCATTCCAGCCTGGGTGACAGAGTGAGACTCTGTCTCAAAAAAATAAAGAAAATAAAGAGTCAATGCAGCAGGAAGCCATGGAAGTGAGACACACTCTCAACCATGAAATAGGGTCCACAGCAGCTGATGGGTATTAAGGTGATTACCTCGTAGCAGGTGTGACAAAACCAGTCTCAACGCAGCTATTACACTATGGTCACTGGGGGTCTTTCAGGAGGGCTGTTACATTCCTGTCATTTCAAGCCTCCTTGCCTGAGCCTGAAGATGATCAGTAGCGTCTGAAATATTTTTCTCTCTGTCCTACTCTGTGCCAAGATGTCTCACGTGTGTGTGTGTGTGTGTGTGTGTGTAAGAGGATTGTTGGGGTAAGGATGGAGTGAGAATAATTTATTGCACATTTGACATATATTCATGAGCCTAAGTGCCAGGCACTGTTCAAAACGCTGAGAAGACATTGTGAGGAAGTTGTATAAGGTCTCTGCCCTCATGGAGCTTATCAGCTAAGGAATTATTTTGGTAGTTATAGTCAAAGTTTCCTTCTCCCTCCCCTTCCCTCTCCTCCCGTTCCCTCCCCTTCCCGCCTCTCCCCTTCCTTTCCCTCCCTCTCTCCCTTCCTCCCTCGCTCCCTTCCTTCCTTCCCTCCCCCCCTTCCTTCCTCCCTTCCTTCTTTCTGTCCCTGATTCATTTAATAAACATTCTGGAATCAGACTGTATCCTAGCTTGGCTATTTATTAGCTAATGCAGCACTGGGCAAATTTCTTAACCTCCCATTCCTTCCCATCAAGGATTCGCTCACAGGATAAGCCCCATAGCTTCAGGAAAAACCAGCTCTGAGAAAGAGCCAAGAAACTGAATTCAGGCAGGGACTTGGCTCAAATCCTGTTGGGCTGGCGGGCTGAGGATGATGGATGAGGAGTTTGTGCAGATCTGAGCATGCTGCGTCCTTTGTCCTGGCAGCCTTAGTGTCCACCGTGTATCTCGGAGATTGATGAGGCAGGTGCACCTGGGGGCAGGCTACACACCGTACAAGTCAGAGCTTGGCTGGGGAGCGTCATCGTCAACTGTCTGCAGGACCCCATTCCAGCAAGACATCTGGGGGCCTGGAAAGGAGTTCCCTCCCTAGAGAATGTCACAGAGTCCCTGACCTATGTCCTAACAACACTGAGGTCCTTCTGTATCCTTTAGATGATTTGATTTATCCAAGAGTCTACTGTTGACACTTGTCCCTAAGTGGTCAGACTCATGGGCTTGATGAGGAAATTCAGTGAGATCACAAGCCAAGCGCTTAGGGCAGAGCTGCTGCTTAAGAAATGCCAGCTATTCTTGTCCTTAAGCCCTGGCTAAGTGCCAGGCATGTGCATATCCATTCATACATGTGCACACACACATACACATCCACATACCCACACCCCCACACACACACATCCACATACCCACACCCCACACACACACACATCCACACACATACATATACATACACACATACACACCCACACACACATACGCACATCCACACACCCACACACATCC